>JAVQKC010127964.1:0-32839 GCA_036025475.1 Philypnodon macrostomus
ACTGAATTTGAGAAACTGTTGCGGCAGTGGGTAAGAGTATCCTACAACCAAAGGGTCACTGGTTCAAGCCCCCCTCGGAGTCGTTGTATCCCTGGGAAGGGGCAGACTGGCAGCCACCACTAAGATTTTTATGCCATATTTTTCATTTATACTAACACAACATTATTATCTTAGCAAGTCTAACGGTTCTTCCGATCCAAAGCATTTCATTGCATTTTTTGACCCTGTGTTGAATGTGCATATGACAAATAAACTGAAACCTGAAACCTGATTTTGACGGCTTTGCTTGATTTACTCAGAACCTATGACTAAACTCTAAAGTTCAATATTGTGTCAACAGTGTTGTTGAACATTTTTATTTAAATCCAACTTTCATTGTGCAAATTGTTAGGTAGACCAGACCCCGTACCCAAGTGGTATGCGGTGTGGTCTTCTGCTGACCTTATATTGCCTATCTATTGTCTCAAACTACTCTATGACCTCTGGCATCAACACGACATTTTTGACTACAGAACTGTCGTCGTTGTCACCTCAACATGTTCAAAGACACTTAAGTCATGCTTGATTTGAGTTCCAACTGGTTTGCCTTGGACTATATGAGCATGACTAGCTTAATGTGGCTGATTAGCTGGTAGCTCACAAGCAGGTAAATAGGTCAACCTAATAAAGTGGACAATAATAATAATGAATAATGATTTATACATTTACTTTCAAATGTTGCTACCTGACACCACATTGTGAAAGGGGAAAGTCAAAGTTAGTAGGTCCTCAGCTGCTCGCAGATCACGTCTCTTGAAGCAAAGAGGTGTATTTTGAAAGCTTTTTAACCCTATGCACTAATGACAGCATGAGCACTTCAGACAGCCACAATCTTATAAATACAGACTGTTCACTCCCACGCACAGTACTCGGCTCATGTTCAGTCAGTATGTTCCCATTAGGAGACGTTCCTAAGAACATGTAGTATTGTATGTGCTTTATGGAAAAAAGAAAAAAACATTTAATCATAGACAGCATACATGAGTGCACGTGAATAAAAACTGTGATTACCCTAGCAGTTAAATTTCTGCCATAAATGCAACACGTAACAGTGAATTGAATGAATAGAATGTACTGTACTGTATTTAAGTAAATGCGTTCTGTAAAAGCTTTGCCCAAGGTCTTGCCCACAGGCTTCTAAATTATACTACACCTGTGAACTCTCTGCCAATGACTTACACAATGATGTCGGACTACACACAGTAAATTCAACATCAAGACAATGGCAATCAGCATAATGTTTAGGGGAAGCAACACTATGATTGGGTTATCAACATATTATGACTCCAGTTACTATACTATATATAATCTATAATGTATTTTAAGAAACTTGGACTACACCTTTAAGACCATGTGAAGAGTCTACTCAATATACTGTAGCTAATAAACAATGTTTAAATAAAGTTAAATGTATTAGTAAAATGGACTGCATTCGTTTTGATGGTTGTGGTTTTATATGTGCCATCCCATTTGATTGCTCTCTTTCTCTCTGTCATGGAGCACGCTGCCCACCCCCAGTCTTCACTTCCAGTCCTAGCTTTTTCCATTTGTATTTATTTTCTCCAGATCAAATTCAACACATGGCGTTCTGTGCCACATTACTTGTTAGCTTTTGTTCATGTCTTGCTTTTCCACATGAACTACAACACATAATGGCTACTGACTTTTCAATCACCAAATGTGTCCTACAATGAAACATAATGAACGATACAAACTTATTTTTAACCTTGTTGGCTTCCTTGCTCACAGTCAAGTGTTTGAACATGACATAAAGCCATTGTATTGAAGTGGTTTGTTTGGAGACAGTTGAAAAGTAGGCAGGGACCATGTCACAAGCAGGTCACGGTCATTTTATTTTACAGACTTTGTAATAAATGTTTTGAAGCGTAAAATCAAGATACTTGCTGATTAACTTGGTCTGGCTCTCACCACTGCAATTATCCACAACAAGTACTTGATGCACTGGTTTATGAGATGGCCAGTTAAGTCATTGAGGCAAAACAGACAGGAGCAATCTCATAACACAAATATTATTACAGTACTGTTTAAGTGGTTTAATCCAGTACTGTGACAACATAAGTTCTCGTCTATACATTAAGTTATACCAGTATACATTCTATACAACTGGTAGTTTTCCACCATCCATTCATTTAATCATATCTTTCTGTGTTATAATGTTTATCTCAGACAGACAACATGTTGAGATGAGGTTTGGTGAGAGAGTAAAAATCCTGGGTCCAGATGATGATCCAGGACTCACACTTAAATGTCATCATTTCTTGCTCATTTTGCAACACGACACAAATAAACACAAAGTGAATAGTAGTTAAACAATTACCGAAAACATCTATCTATCACAGTACTATACTCTAGGAATAAAATGCAAATAGATTTTAAAGCTGTATTTTACTCACACATTCATTTCGAGGAGCTGCTTCATTTAATTAAAATAGACCCTTACTCTGACTGCTTGATAAATATGTGCAAGAATGGGAACAATGTGACCTTTCTCAAATATAAATGCCTCTCTGAAGACAGTATAATTGGCTGGGCTGAATACATTGGGGAGAACAATTAACTGTAACATAACAGTATCAGTGTCCCTAAATAGTAATGAGACAGGGCTGAAAATAAATGATATGTCGACGCCCATAGAAGGTCCATAGTAGCATGTGCACTGTCAAATTGGCTTTATGCATTTATTCTTTAAGCACACGCATACTCTTTACCGATTGCTCGTCACACTGCTGAGGTTAAGTGTGCTGGAAATGACAATGTAATTACAAAGATGACTGCAGCGTCCTGGAAACCTGCAGTGGCTCAGTATGAAGCTGACAAGCAAACAAGCACAGTCTCAAAATCTGTCCTGTCATGCCTTTGTAGCTGAGCATGCAACAAATGGGCACAGCATGCGAACCAATACTATTCACTCAAGTGCATCGCTCTGTGTACTGTAAACATCATTTACTCACTGGCCACTTTATTAGGTAGACCTTGTACAGAATAACATGTGGTCTTCTGCTGTATGACATTTTGTGCATTCAAGATCTGCAGACCTTGGTTGTAACAAGGGTTATTTGAATTTTACTGAAGCTTTTGTATCATCTCATTTTTCATAATTTTTTCCCCCTCTGTCATCATAATGTAACCTAGGGTATTTGCGTGTGATAATTCCATTAGCTCAACAGTTTGTGAAATACTAGGACCACTACATGTCACATTCAAAGTGTAATTGACTAATCAGCTATTTTTGTTAACCTGCAGATTCCTAATAAAGTGTCCAGTGTGCTTATATGCGACTGTTATTGACTAAGATGTACTAGACATTTTAGTGCACACATGTGTAATTGTAGTGTGTGCTTTTTACAAGGGGCAAGTGAGCTATAATTGTAATTTATGAATGAGATTTTTATGTTCTGTTCCTATGGACTTTGTGAAGCCCTTGTATGTAATAGCACTGCAGCTGTATACAGCCTCTGTCTGTGCTGTGAGGAGTCTGCTTTTTGTTGTCAGCAGTATTCTTTTAACTCCTACATAATTCATAACTCTGTCCTTCACTTTCATATAGTTCTACTCGAATGCAAGTCAAGCGTGGTTCCGCACTAAAATAGATTTTCTAAGTCTGGAGATGTTTCCAATAACTGACTATATATGGGATAAGCTCAAATCTGACTCAGGCAAAGTTTAACAGCGAATAGTGACAATAAAACTTGCATTCGTCCTAGTGTGAAATGTGTCATTGTCAACTCTTTTGAATAAAGCACCAGCCATAGAGCAGCAACCTGTGAATTTGAGTCCTGTGTTTTAATGCAACAAATGTGGTGTGAAAATGTTAAAACCACTGCTCTACACAGTGGCTGATTAGCTATCATTTTACAATACAGACACCAACAGCCATTCACTCACATTTATTGGTTTTTCATCATCAGTGCAATTCAGGAAAATATATAAATTGTGAAGGGTTGCACTGACTGTTTCCAGAATAGGTCAAATCATGTCGCCATTAACATTTCAATCACTCTAAATGGAAAAAGATGTTCATATAGCTGCAGTGTCCAAATAGCCACAGACAATTTCCCACATCACATCCACAAGATGGCCCTATCTATTTCTTGTTGAGCCATTTATCTTACCAACATTGATGAATTCATTAAAGTGACAATCCCTGTCACTATAATGAAATGCCATCCAAAAAGTGTCCCCTGCGGTTGAAATGGAGTGCACACATATCTAGCCCAATTATTGTAAAAATGACTCTTTAGGAGATCCATCTTTCTTCAGGAGGCTCATATTACTCAGTAAGCCATTGTGTGTGCCATTGTCAAAGGTCTTTTTGACATCTAAATGAACATAAAATAAGGCCCTTCAGCACACCCTTATTCTGTAATTGTACACTTACTTTGATCAAATTCACTGTACAAAAAGTGGAACCGGTCAAGTTGATGATTAGGTGCTTATGAAGCTAAGCAGACACTAATAGGCTTTTATTATCAAATACTTTTGATACCGTCAGTGATTTTTGGTACATTTTAACAAGAACTTTGAACTGTCTGAAATTAGAACTTCACTTTTGAAATTGAAATACTTTATGTAGTTGCTGAAATCCAATAGACACTTTTTAAATTTTGCTGCTGCTTCGTCATCTGTGATCCACTATGCCATATTCTCCAGGAATCAAGGATCAATGGAAATAAAGTCATCAGTTTTGTTTAGAACCAGGATTTTAGGTTGAATTTATTGTCTTTGTATGGATTTTGTTCCATCCTTTGTATATGCCCCAGGTCAGACACATCTACCTGAATGAATAGCCTATTGTGCATGTTTGAGTGTCTGGACAAAAGAAAAAAACTGAAAATTCCATCCATTAAGCTGTGTTTTTACTAAAATAATATACAGTATATAGATAGGTATACTACATCCTAATAGAACCACACCTCCAGTCATGCTTGTGCCAGTCCCAAACCATCATAAATTACCAAAAAAATGTTTTATATGTAAATACCATTATTCACTATGGTAAAGTCTGAAAGGAGCAGACAAAAATGTGTGTATATATATTTTTTTATTTTTTTATTTTTTACAAAAGTATTTAATTATTTAAAAAAATATTTGAATTTGAATAGCCTCTATACTAAACAATCATTACAGTGAGCTTCTGGGTTGTTCTTTTGATGAGCAAAACTATGTACCTCTTTTAATACTAATTTGCTTCAGCCTAATGCGCTACATATTTAACCTCTACCCACCAAAACAAAAGTAATACAGTCTCAAAGTCAGCCCTGGAGGACTTCATAATGGATTAACATGAAAAATCAATAACAATATCTCAAAGCCTAGATAAAACACAACAGCCCTTTAGCAAACCATTATTTTCTTTTTGATATAATCCTATTAAAAGCAGCAGACACTATAGACAGTTTAAATACACTGCCTTCCTCGATAGCTGCTCGCGTGCGTCACCCTCCGCTGCCCGGCCGGTTGCTGTAAAAGTTTTGATGAGATGTGTGTCACTGGATTATCTCGCCTACATTCCCCCCAGGCTTTCATTGTGGCTCCCTGACACGGGCAACGGCATTTAGCGGGACTCCCGAGTGTCACTGGCAGCACAGCAGGACTTTGCCAGGCTCCAGGAAGCACCATCTATCATTGTCATAAGCCCAATCATCCACATCAGCACGGCTTTTCTTTCAACAAGAACCCTGACACCCATTAAGTATAGCCACCCTCTGCGTGACACTGTTGTGGTACACTTTATTCTGCTATTAACTTATTTTTGCTCTCTCTGATTAATTAATACTGCACTACCCGATATGTTTTACTTTATATTTGACATAACTTCAGCATAAAAGTCCACTGAGAAAAAATGTGACTCTGATACTCTTTGAGTGTATTATAAGGGTTTTTGTTTTAGCCAATCATACACTTTCACAGGACAGGAGCACTCTGATGATTGAGGCATCCTTTATTAAGGACTAAAATCTAGTCTTTTTTTAGCCAACTCCAGAGCACTGCTTGTTATTCTGATACTTCCTGGTTTAGATTGTTTTTTTTTGCACAGCACAAAAGCAGGTAGTGCAGCTTTAAACCCTTTAAATACTATGGAAGACACTGGTAACATGGAAACTCTCTATGGCCTTTACTCTTTACTTGAGCTGAAATTGAATGGCTAACTGAATAGCTTTCATTATATATGCTTTATATCTTCACATTTGCTTGAAACAGGACTGGTCCTCTGAGCCTTTGACTGTTATCTGCAGCTTCCAGTGACTTAAGGTGAAAATCATAGTGAAGAAATAAAATGCAACATTCACAAGTTGCAGTGCTTAGTAAGTCAAGAAGTTAATTTCAAGGCATGCTGGCAATGCACAAACACACGCACACACGCACACACGCACACACACACACACGCACACAAACACACGCACACACACAAACACACGCACACACACACACGCACGCACACATATACACACACAAAGAGGTATATTTCGGCCTGTGGAAAAATACAGTATTTCTCAGCTGCTTGTATTTGACTTTTTACACAGAATGGAACCCAACCATAAAATTCAGCTGCAAAATGACTGGTCAATCAAAAGCACACATACCCAGCTGCCTCGTTCTACAAGCCCATACTAGTACACAGCTAGCTCTGCGCCGATGCAGCTCCCATGATCCCGGAGCTTGTTAATGCATATTCCAAAACTGACAACCTTAGGCTTTATTCTCTGGGTAAAGATCATGAAATAGGACGTTAGTTTGATGGAGCTCGCAGCTTGGCTTTACCCAGAGTTATTGTCTGCAGTGCAAACACAAACAATGGCTGCTGGAACACATTTAGAATAATCCACCTGCCCCTCTCAACTCTCCAAAGGTGGTTCAATTCGGGGCACGCAGCCACGCTTCAGATGACCCATGTCAAAACAGCTTACAAGCAGGATCATGGATCATTTTATTTGGTTGTCCAAGCAGCTAATGGACAATGTCATCATCTGTGTCAATCATTTTTAGGAAGAAATTACAGCTACACCTGCTTTATATGTCAAGCTTAAAGGGGCCCTATTATAATGTTTCCTTACCCAGAGTTCTGTTTTCAGTTTCAGCTGACTATATAGATAGGTGAAGAAATCCCACTTACTTGTACTTTCCATTGTTTGCATTAGCTGAGGTCGTGCAATTGGCACAGGCAACATGGGGAAAGAGGCCCTGAGCTTTATTATCAGTGACAAAGCCGGAGAAGTGTTTGTTTGTTTGTTTGTTTGTTTGTTGGTTGGTTTGTTAGTTTATCTATTAGCAACTTTACTTAGAATGTACTGCACCAAGTCAGCTATGGCAAAAAGGCTCAGCCTTAGAGGAGGTCTGCTCTCCTTCTACTTTGGTCCTGGTTTGGACCTACTGGTAGTTTAGTCTAGACTTAGTATTAGATTAGATTGTGTTTAGTCCTGGTTTCTACCTGGTTCAGAGACCCTTCCCTGTCTTCACTAGAGCCTATGCAAGCTGTTTGACTGGACTAAACACAACAGAGGTATGTAAGATGCAACAATACAACTATTTATGATTGTTTCTTTTTAAATGCTCTGTAAGTTTAAATAAATGCAGTCTCCTTTGTCAGTGTTTCAGTCCATGTCCACACACCAAGTCTCCTTTGTCAGTGTTTCAGACCATGTCCACACACCAAGTCTCCTTTGTCAGTGTTTCAGACCATGTCCACACACCGAGTCTACTTGGCGCAGGAGTCGTACAGAGGGGTGGAGTTCAAGTTGTCTTAAATGTATCTACATTAGATGTAGTCCAGAGGTTTCCTAAAATAAGAAAAACACGCTTTAATATCAAACCCTGTTCTGTGATATAAAGTAGGTAATTTGTCATAATTATTATTTTACATTAGTGCCTCCCCTGGCCTCTACAGCTATGCCTCAGCATCAAATTACAGCTCAATTACAAGCTTGTTAAGTTTCTTTGAGAAATATTCAGAACGTACGCATTTTCTCAATATAGATTTGTAATAATAAGAGGAAAAGGTCTGGGTTCTTTCCTGGGTTAAATGATCTAGATCTTATCTTATCTTTATTTCATTAGAAATAGTGGTTTGATCTCTCCCAGTTCATACTGAGATACACCACCAATATAAATTCAATCCATTATTATTACCTTTTAAAAAACTGCATGTCCTGTTACAATATGTAACTATTGTTTGTGCTAAACAAATAATTAGCACCTTCATAAGAGAATTCTACGCTCATCGCCATATTTCAGTTACCTGTGAGTTCGATATCAACATTTTGTACAAATGTTTTGGTATGTTTCCTTTAAACTAAAAAGGTAACACAACTAAGAAATTATTATAGAAACAACTGTATAATGTATTTGTTAATTCATAAATAGAGACAAAATGGCTTTCTGGATGGGCTTTTCTTTCTGTAGACCTATATTGGAAGTTATCCTTTTAACAGTTTATTATTGGCCATCTGTATATTGGCCAATACTGATGCCTGAAGTATTTTACCACCTGTGAAATACTCTACTTACACCTTATTTAATCCTACCTGCACCTTTGTATTTTTGTTGTACTTTTTTATTCGATGTTTATTATATTGTTACTTATCTCTTTTTTGCACACTTTCTTTACCATGTACTATTATTGCATGCTACTAGTACTTGACCGTCTTACCGAGTCTAACGATTCTTCTGATCCTAAGCATTTCATTGCATTTTTGACCTTGTGTTGAACCTGCATATGACAAATAAACTTGAAACCTGAGAGCAGAGGCATTTTCATGTGGTGAGATGTGTATGTTGCTTGTTGCTTAATTTACATGTTCAGTAAATTACCAGTTCGCACTTAAGCTGTGGTTTGGTCATTTTGAATAGCTTCAAAGTGTGCGAGAATGTGGTTTGAGCACTGTGTGTGTTAAACGGTAAATTAAGAATAATACAGTAGTTTAAAGGGTACATATGACTAAAGAGGCGGTAAATTATATAAAGTAGTTGACTTTCATTAGTCACATATACACTACTCTATATATATATATACTACATAGAAGAACCTAGGGTAAAGTACAACAATGGGGCCCCCAAAGCTAACAAACTCTGCATCAATACAGAGCCACTACGGCACAGAAAGTGGTCTTAAGTAAACAAACCAATGAGCAGCAGTAATTTGCAAAATAGTGCTGATGTATAAAATTTAGGTTATTAGTGATGTTCCTATTGTTGATAACCTCTCATTGTATTAAGATCATTTTAAGTCAACAGAGGGCCACTATTTAGAATAGCTTGTTTTAAGAGTGTATATGGAAAATGAGCTGCCTTGGCGGAGGTCTGCGCTCTCTTCGAGTGCTTTCTAGTTGGGTATGTTTTCATTCTCCATTGACAAATATTAACCAGTTTAAGTTTAATCCTAAGAACACTTGTTTCACATTATTTACTGTCTTTATGAACCCAGTGACAGATCCCATACATCAATCATAAATGAGTGTATGTCCTCCATAGACGGCTGTATCGCCTCAGGTCTAGAGAATATCTGCTCTTTTTCGTTTTTCAAGTGTTTGTAGCGAGCCTCTGCGTTCCAACAAGAAAACATCCTGGAGCCTAACAGCCATAAACAGGATTGATGTCTGCGACCAAGACGTTTGACTTTATCCAGTCGAGTAGAGAGAGATCCTTCAGCTTCATTGAGCTACACCAGGCTTCTGATGGATTTGTTTTTTTCACACTATACATATGCCACCTGTTGCTCACTATTATGGTCCATAATTATAGGAAAGAATAACACTGTAAAAGGCATCATTGTGTGTTTGTGTTTTAACAGCTCTGTCAAAAACAGTACGTCTTTTTAACATGAGGACTTGAGGACTTTGAAGATACTATCAAGTAGGTCTAATAAAAACATCTATTTACTTTCTCTGTATGGTTTCTATATACAATGACATGAGATGTGGAAATGTTGACTTTCCTTTTGAATCTTTCTATAATAGGCACAAGTTGTTTTGACACAAACTCACTTAACGTGTATAAACAAAAGCATAAGGGTTTACCTTTATACGCCTTTGTTAACCATTTTTCTTGTTGCGCTCTTGGAAGCCTTTATCATAAATTCGAATTTGAATCAAAAGAATTCATGGTTGCAAAGGCAATTTTTTGGGGGCAATATAATATTCAGAATATATGTAAAAACCCACTTAGCTTGTAGGTTTAACCTCTACAAACATGTTCTGAAAGGCATGTGATTCTTGTGGAAGTTTAACAGTTAATATTTTAGTCTTCTTTCAAGTTTAAAAAGTGCTCTGAACTGAATCGCAAATGCAAGAGAATGCAAATGTAATCCCAATCAGTATATGTATATATATATATATATAATTTTTTCATCCTGCAACCCTATTTTATACATGTTTTGTCTAATATTGTGCAGCCATACTACACTAGTATTAGTTGGAATAATACAGTGTGAAAATAATCGCAAATTGAATCACAATATTGCTTTAATAATATTGCAATTAGGTTTTTTCCCAAAATTGTTCAGCCCTAAACATCATTAAGCGTCTCTATAGAATCATGGTGTTTCTGCCTGGTCCAGGCCATAGTATTTTTTTAAATGTCACCATGCATTGCAATTATGGGACGTATTGTTTCTCATGAGCTACATGCCCATGCATTACAGGACAGTCATGTTACACTGTCTCCAAAGGACAAAGCTCTTTGACAGCACCCATTTATTCTGGCTAGACAAAAAGCCATCTGGCAAAAATGTCTGGAGGAAATGTATATGGCCAGATGCCTTCAGTTTCAATCTGAAGATGAGGTTTTATGTCATGTACACCAGATTAGGAAAAGATAATTACAGGCCACTTTATTAGGTAATTATGTGAGTAGCCAGTGGTGCACATATGCTTAGATTGGCTGAAGTTAGTATCAGAATGACAAGGATTTGCAAATAAAAAGATGCAAGATCCAGTGAGCAGCAGTTCTGTTCAGTTCAGAGACTGGTTTGAGATTTTTTAATAATGCAACAGCCATTTTATTTTGTCCTATTTAAAGTGGCAGTGACTGTAAAATAACACATGTTGTAATTTTACATTTTTACTAGTGTTTACATAGACCAACAATGCCTCATTATTGACCCCTGCAATTATCACTTTAGCTGCCCTGGTGCAAAATGGAACATCATTTAGCAGCATAAACCAGTCTAACCGGTTTCCTCTCACCTCCGAACACTAAAAAGTATTTGGAGAGATGCGGCAGGTGCAAAGGGTTGGCCCGATTCCCAATTGATTCCCATCTTTGTAAGCAGCATTTATGCGCTAAGTGCTCTAATATGCAATAGGCCCTGTCTGGCTGTGGATCCCTCACTGGCGCGGCATGCTGTGCTGCTGGAGTGTGCATGAAAATGAGATCGCACCATAATCCTACGTCTCACAGTTGACATTCACCTGCTGTGTAAAAAAAAAGAGAAGAAAAAAGTTGGGAAGCAATCGCTTTTCAGACTTGCCACACTCATTCATGGCATCCAGGACATCCTAATTGGAATGGATAAGACTATTTATCCGTCAAATAAAAGAATCCTAAATACATCATTAACCTACATTCGTGTGTGGCTTTTGTGAATTGTTACCCCCAAAATTGGATCCATCAGAGACGTGTTAATGTGAAACTTTTGCTTCATTTCTTCATATCTTTGTCACCGGAGTGGATTCATTGAATTGCAAATAAAAAGGGCTCTGTCTGACTTTATTTCAGTTGAAGCTGTATTTTGTTGAAAATGAGAGCACAGAAGATTTGCTGCTTCAAAGTCCAAAGTAAGGTGAAGTGAACAAAGTATGAAGACCACTTTTCTCAATTGCTCAGAAATGTGCAAAAAGTTAAATTTTACTGCTTATATATTTATATCAGCACAACAGCATTTTTATGAAATCGCCTGCGGTTCGCAGATCCTACATGTGAACGCGATAACTCAAAAACAAATTGCCGAATCACTTCCAAATTTTATACACAGTTGAACTAGATTGCTTTTGGTACTTCTATGATAAATACTAATTATTTCATTACTAATTAATGTCCTGGAGCATTTTAACTGAGCCATTAATCCTCATGAATTTTGGCACAGTCATCCCGTCTGCTGTTAATTTAATGTACATATGCAAATAACCGAGGTTGATTGAAGAATGCCTCAATAGCGCCCCCATGTTTTGACAGTTATGGAATTTGATACTCCATGTTCAAGTCACTTAAATCACCTTTCTTCTTCATTCTCAGCAAAAATGTCTACTGTAAAATAATAATAATCATAACATAAAATATTCCACTGCTGTTTAGAATGTGCCGAGAGTGTATGAAGCCATCATGCAGACAATGCAGATTGTGGGGACACACCGGAGCAGTCCCAACCCTAACCTACACTGACATGTTTACTCTGAACATTCATGAGCACCAGCGTGTGTCACAGCTCACACATTACTAACACACACATGCACACAACACACACACAATAAACACACAATACTTAGCCTAATTCTGCAGCAGCTTCATTTTCGGATTCACTCCCATTTAGAACAAAAAAGAGACAACAAAATTACTTAGCATTTTGGAGTGTGAGTTAATTGCTAAAAGGATAATGAATAATTAAGAAGAGCTCCATTTAACGCCCAAAGAATGCTGATGAGATGCATTCTCCACATGAGACGTCCGTACCCTTACATTAATATATATTGAAAATAGAGTAGGACACATTAATATAGATTGGTATTTTCTATATGGGTCAGTTTAACTGGTCAAATAGCATTAATGTAACCTGGATTTATGAACATGGAGGTCATGAACATATAGCTGCTCCGCTACACTCAGACCACAGTATGTACTGGAAATACTTATAGAAAGTGTACGATGATTAGAAGTTAATAGTGTTTGAATGTTTCTTTCATAATTGCTATTAATTATAGTTGTCAATATATGTCTAATGGAAGCAGGGAAATTACCACATAAGGGTTTTAACCATCACTCCAGTCTGTTCAGTCTAAACACTCACTTTATATAGACTATACAGACAGAGTGCACTTGTAATGTGTTAGACTATAAGATGACTTCTAAAGCTGTGACAAATAGAGAGAAAAAAAAAGTCTCTTTTAAGATAATGATGATTCAAAAATGCTGCTGGCGTTAGTTGAACTTTTTTTTTTTTATTACAAACTGTAGTAATAATAGGCTAGTAATAATGATTTTTCATATTGGTATTTGATGAGCCAATGCTCTTACTTTATAATATATAGGCTGTCATTTTTTATTCTTGCTTCAGACTCAGTTCTTTGACTTTGTACAGGAGATAGTTTTCAGAAGTGCAAAACAGTGCTATATTGAATAAAAAAGCAGAACAAAACATTCTAACAGGGGCAAAGCATCAGGCAGCACACACAATGCTGTCGCTTGGGGCCCATGATGTCAGGGGGCCCATACAATTTCTATAACTTATTTACAAAATCCTAGCAAAGTTTAGCAGTGAATGGCATTTAAGTTTAAATATTAATGCATTTACTGTAAACTGCTTTGAACAATAAACTATAAATGTGTGTGTGCTTTAGTAATTTAATTAGTAAAGAAATGATAGTACTTTTTTAATTAAAAGGTTGTTTTGTAGGGTGGTGTTTCATAACTGAGTCCCCTCATTACCACCTTACACCTCTATTCTAACATGTACGTAAGCTATGTGTCTTAGACAAAATAAACGGTGAATACAATATACACAAATGCATAATTATTAATATATTAGCCTTGAAGACTGTTTTCCCTCCTGCTGCATAATATTGTCCTCATTCTCATTGCACACTTTGTATCCTGCTCCAAAAGGTACTATCTGTTTACGGCTCTCACTCCTGGGACCCAGTAAATATTTTTACTTTAGCACTTTGCCGCCTTTGAGCTGTAAAACAAACCCTTTCATTTCATTGGATAAAAGCTAAATGTATTTGTCTCCTTGCAGCCGCCGCCACCACGGCAACTCTAGGAATAAATTATAAACAGCAAAAACAGAGCAGCCAAACAATTATGTAGAGTCAAACAGGCTACACCACTCATCACCCTATGCCCACTCCTAGACATGGGTGAGTTTACATTAAAAATTAATGTTCCATTATGCCCTGCGGGCCACTGTAGCTAACCTTGGTCTAGATACAGGCTGTACCCTGTCCTAAGGGAAGGACCCACGCCACCTGGACTTATTCAGATGACCTAAATCCTGGGCAGCGGTGAGGAGCTGCTCTGACACATGCTTTGTCTGGTTCATCACGCACAAGGATGTCATTATGATTTATGCTTTGAATTACAATACACATGATAGTATGTTGTGTAGAGTCAAATGTAGCAATGTATCATAGAGTATTTGTCAAAAAGTTGCTTTGTTTTTATTTCTGAGATTTGTTTTATATTTATAACCAATGACAAGCACCACACTTTTCTTGAAATTGAATCAAAATCTGTCCATAACTTAATATAATTTAGTTTGGTCAATTATTGAAGATTAATATAAAAACACATGCATACATGTAGATTAGTGTAGACAGTTTTTTACTCTGCTCTTCACTGTCATGTTTACTGTAACAATGCTAGTGTTCATATTAATTTAAAAAAGGTAGGATATTTGACTGGATGTACATTGAATTTGTAGTTTAAATGGTTTTATGAAGCAGTAGTCTTCTGTGTAAGACAAAAAGTACAAACACAATCATGATCTCAATAAAATTGTGATATTATATTTTATTACCATATCGCCCACTCCTAGTAGTAGTACATCAGTAGTATTTTGGCAAAAACATAGGCCTCGGTATAAATAATCCAGAATGAAGTATCAGTTACTAATAAAATATTTCATTTTGCATGAACGAGTAGGGTAAATATTTTATAGGCTGTACTTAACCTTTTTGAATGAACTACATATTTCCATATAATGTAGCAAGATGTTTCTGTATAAGGCCATTTTCCCTTTATAACTTTTAACTTGTACACAACAGTATGATGAAAACGTCCTCTATCTTGTAAATAATCAAACAGTGGACAAATGGAGGTGCATCGGATGTGAAAAATGTCCACAAATAACTCTCCCCCGGCAGCACATCTGTGTCTTGGAGGCTAAGCTTGTGTTGTGAACTTTTATGACTTTAAGATGAATAAAAAAGATAACGCATGATCCATCATTCAGTGGGGCTGGCCTATTTCTCCTCCGTAGCATCAGTGCCTTGATCTGTCACAGTGGCCAACGACTGCTGAATGAATCTGCTTCTCTGTGCAAACACTGCAGCTGCGACTTCAAGGAAATATGTCCTCGCATTCAGCAGACTACTAACCACAGCAAGGAATATTTATATCTCCATCTAACAAGCTCCAGTGTGCTACACTCGCTACAATATGGACAAGCCATTAATAAAGAATGTAGAAACTCAAATACATTATTGCACATAAAGTTTATGCTTTTTTTGGTTAATTGTTTAAGTGTACTCTTTATTTATCTCCTGCCTATTACTGGGGTCACAGGTCACTGGAGATTATCCCAAGAGAACAATGGGCACAACCTGAACAGTCACTAATTAGTTGTAACCTGGTAAAAGCCAGATGTGTAGATCTTACTGTGTAGGGTTTAACACATTGATCTGGTACTGGTCCCGTAGAAAACAACTGAAAACACAAAAGACTGAAGCAGCCAAACAAGGAACTGATAGATTAGTTAATTATTTGAATACATTTTTGTTGTGTGATTTTGAATTGCTTGCTTGCTTGAGTTATTAATAAAGTATACAAAATACTAGACAAAGACAGCATATTTATATTTCAATCCAACAATACTTGCCAATAGTATAATTGCCAAATCTATTATTAAAGTTTAGGCTCATATGGGTGATTGTTTAAGTCCATTATTTATCTTCTTCTAACTTATCCCAGAAACTATGGGCCTTAGGTGGGGTACACTGGTACAGTGGCATGTTAATCACAGGGCTGACATATATATAGACAACACGGGCAATGTATAATTATTGCTGTATGTCCTAATACACAACTCTAATACATATTGCCTGTACAATTATCACAATTTACTGATGACTTTATATGTTAGTTAATGCAATATACAGAACATGGACATTTTTGAGGACCTTTATATCTCTGTTTAACTAGCTCCAGTGTTATATTTGCTACAAGGTGAAGCCATTAATAAAGTATGTACAAAATAAAATAGATAATTACCGGTTAACATGTGACTCAAAATAACAACTGTTGTCTAATAGTGAAGATAATGTAAATTTAACAACTTCATAGACTTTCTTTTTGAGGTGTGCACCGAGGTGGATAATTAAATGTAAACTGCCCAGTGTAATTTGTCATGTCATCTGAAGGACCCAGGGCATTTTCCTCTGTGAACAGATGCTACTCAGCACTTCCCCAGCAAAATCTTCATATGGGTCACATTTTCTTCCACTGTTGTTTCTCACCAGATGGCTAAGTTTGGGAGTTGACTTTTGCCTTTGAAAACTCCACCTTTGTGCATAATTTAATAGCTTCAAAATGTAGAGCAGGGTGGGCAGTTGTTGTTGCCCAGGTGCCTTTGAGCAAAGTACTTGACCTCAAGCTGGTCGGTCATCAGCCACAATCAGGGTGTGGTGATACAGAGCTGGACCCACGCTGTGAAAGCATTTGTGAAAAAACGAACGTCTTGCCAAAAAAAAAAAAGGAAGTCGCTGAATCTTGGAATGCTCCTGGTTGTGGGCCAAACCTCACACAGAGCAAACATTAATTCACAAACACACATAATGTAACAGTGGGATTAGAAAACTGGCTGCACAAGGATTAAAAATTGTAGTACTAGTCCCAAAATATAAGGATACTGCGGCCAAGATTCTAAGGATTGAGTGTCTAAACTATTTTACAAACTGCATCCAGCATCCATTTTTTTGGTGCATCTAATTTCAGTTGCTGCTTATAATGTGATAAACCATAATCTTCTTTCCAATAAGATAAATGCATAAATGAATGTATAAGCGTAATAATTACATTTATGCAAGTTAAATCAAACTGACTTTATAACTCCGCTGCTGAATACACTTTGTAAGAGACAGACAAAGAGCGCAAAGAGCTACAAAACTGTTCTACTGAGAGGGCCGCAGCATGACAGACACATACAGTTGTAAGAAAAAGTATGTGAACCCTTTGGGATTACTCGGATTTCTGCATAAATTGGTCATACATGTGTTCTGATCTTCATCTAAGCCACAACAATAGACACACACACGCTGCTTGTACGAATACCGCATACACATGGTGTTTTTATTAAACACAACATGTCAATATTCACAGTGCAGGGTGGGAAATGTATGTGAACCCCTAGGCTAATGGCTAATTGGAGCCAGGAGTCAGCCAACTAGGAGTCCAATCAATGTGATGAGATTGGATGAGTTGGTTAAAACTGCCCTGTCCTATAAACACACACACACACCAGTTTTGAGATTGCTGTTCTTAAGAAGCATTGCCTGATCTGAACCGTGCCTCACACAAAAGAGCTCTGAGAAGACCTACGATCAACAACTGTTGACTTGCATGAAGCTGGAAAGGGTTACAAAAGTATCTCTAAAAGCCTTGAGGTTCATGTGTCCACAGTAAGACAGACTGGAGAATGTTCAGCACTGTTGCTACTCTCCCTAGGCGTGGTTGTCCTCAAAGATGACTGCAAGAGCACAGTGCAGAATACTCACTGAGGTGAAGAAGAATCCTAGAGTGTCAGCTGAAGACTTACAGAAATCTTTGACTTATGCTAATATTTTTGTTGACAAATCTACAACAAGTAAAACATTAAACAAGAATGGAGTTCGTGGGAGGAAGCCACTGGTGTCCAAAAAAACCCCTTTGCTGCACGTTTGATGTTTGCAAAAGAGCACCTTGATGTTCCACAGCACTACTGGCAAAATATAGTTTGGACCGATGTTATAGAGACAGTTAGAGTCCTGACCTCAACCCGATGGAGATGCTGTGGTATGACCTCAAGAGAGTGTTTCACACCAGACATCCCAAGAATATTGCTGCCCTGAAACAGTTTTGTAAAGAGGAAAGGTCCAAAATTCCTCCTGACCATTGTGCAGGTCTGATCTGAACTACATGAAATGTTTAGGTGAGGTCATTGCTGCCAAAGGAGGGTCAACCAGTTATTAAACCCAAAGACTCACATACCTCTTCCACCCTGCACTGTGAATGTGCAAATGTTGTGTTCAATAAAAACATGAAAACATATCATGTGTGTGCAGTATTAGTTAAAGCACACTGTGTTTGTCTATTGTTGTGACTTTGATGAAGATCAGAACACATTTTATGAGCAATTTATGCAGAAATCTGAGTAATCCCAAAGGGTTCACATACTTCTTCTACATACTTTCTTTTGAGACTTTCTTTTGATTTGACTTTAATTGGACAATGTGAGCACCAGATAGACCACTGTGAAACCTTTGTACGCTCTTTTGCTACCTTGTGAAAGTCGGGCTGCGATGATCACATCTTTCATTCAGTGCTAAATGTAGAGCTACTGACTGGACTGTACTGACTCCCCTCTAACCCTGCTGGCTAACGGCCAATTGTGGTCACTGTTATTTTAAAACTTATCTTTAACTTGATTGTTACTTTTGAGGCTTAGCAAAAATATTTTTGACTTGGGCTGGCTTTAAAGATAACACCTAATATATTGTAGAATATCACATACTGTATTGAATTCAAAGTTAATTGTTTAAGTCAGCGTTATTGCAGTGGCCTCATATAAGAATCTAATTGTTTCCTTCTAGGGAGCATCTGCTTCATTTAGTGCAGAGATTTGCTAGTTTCTAGTTGCCTTTTCAGACCCTGTCCATGGTTGGGACTGGTACAAGAAGTACACTTTCTTTTTTATCCTTTTTATCCTTATTATTTTTATTAACTGAACTAACCAATTGTTTAATAACACAGTTTATCTTGACACATCATTTATGGCTTTGAATGGTTGTGTACTGGATTTAGCAGTTTTCATGGTCATCTTTTATGCTGTTATCTTTCAGTCATTAAACCTTGCAGACCTAATTTGTCAATGGTGCCACCATAAGCCTCTGTCAGAGACTGGTGCTTGTGAGCAGCACAACATCTGCACTTATTGATCCTCAGACTTGAATGGCCTTCTGATCCATATCACAGCACAGCGTTATCGGTGGCATGCAGGGATTTTCTGTGGTGCTTATAGTCTCCATTGAAGTTTCATGTGTGAATGCCTGAAAGGATACTGCAGTATGCAAATTACAGGCCATGGAATAACAAGATATTATATAATATTCATGGTGGCTGAAGTGTTTTGATGTAACATCACAGTTTCTATTGCATTTAATTGCCCTCAGTGGATGTGGGCTCATAAATCTCCCTGTTTCTTATTCACATAAGTTAAGTTTTGTTTGTGTATTGTTTGTTGTCCATTGATCATCAGTTGACTATTGTTAGGAATGTTGATCTTCTTAAATCTCAACGGTAACACCACTTCTTCACCACTTCTTTACTAATATATATCATGTATAAAGTTTAAGCTAAATTGACTTTTATTCAAGACTTTTTTTCTCCTGATAATTTGTAATTGCTAAACATACAGTAGGCTATATTAGATTCAGTCCAGATAGAAGGGGGATTTAAGTGACTTCAAACATGGCGTGGTTTTGAAACCTGGTGGAGCATTCTGTGCATCAGAAATGCATGATGAAGTAGGATTTTTTTTTTACATACAACAATCTACAGGGTTTAGAGAGAATGTTTTGAACAATATATTTTACCAAACCTAAACTATAGTATCTTAAATCCAGCCTGGCCACACTTGAGCACACTGGTCTCATCTGCCGCAATGCCCCGCAGGCAAGCAGGGGGTTGTTGGGTCACGACTCTGTAACAGCATTTCAAAATCTCTGTGGTTGTATGCCTCACTGCTTTTCAGAGTAACTGCTTTGATGTGAAAGATGCAGCCATTCCCATGGCAATGTCAACTCTGGATACTCCAGCTTTAAGGACCTTTCCTCATTCATCTACTTTGTCTTATGTGTCTTGATCTTTTACTGCACAGTACACATTATTGTCTGGTATAAAACTAGTTTATGCCTTGTCATTCATGGTCTCTGGTTTTTAGCTCAGTCCACAATAAAAATCAATCTTTCTTTCAACCATTATATTTGATTTCTTTCCCAGACCAGTGAGTAATAATATGTATGTACAATGTCCCAGGAAGAATGAAATGTAGACTTGTGACATAAAATAAAACAGACAAGAGGCAGAAACTAGAAATAATTTGACACTTTTAACAATATAGGATGCCTTAGGATTTCTCTCTCCCATATACACATTACTGCATGTTTATAACAGTGGCAATGGTACTGGCCTTGTCTAACTGTCAAGTTTAACATGCTCTTATACAACATCTGAATACAGTCAATATTCATAAAGGCTGTCCTGAGTTGACAGATTGGTGTTGTAGCCCCACATAATCGCTCCCCATTTGATAATGCTGTCTTTTTTGTTAGGCCAGTGACTCATTCTGTGATAGTCGGTTGTAACATATAAAATATTAATGTGTCTCTACAAGTCTTTTAAGTCTGTCCAAGTTAACACTTGCAATACACCTAAACCCCATATCAAACAGCAGCAGCTGCACAGAAGCCCCAAGCCACCTCAGCTTAATCCAATTTGACTGGCCATCACTGTGGGGGATGCTGGATGGAACACTATGTGAGGTGGAAAACGCATTTTACTTTGCATTATTGGATAGGGATTTATCAGAGCACTTTTGAATTAGCACAGATCACACAAACAAGATCATATTTTTTGTTAATCCCAAAATATCTTTTGAAATGAAGTATCTATCATCAGAACTGTTTTACTACTTCTGTGTGGGAGTTTCTCCACTCTCTCTCAACTGCTAATAAGCAGAGTTCAACTCTAAACACCATAATGACCTTTAGCTTGCACCTGCACGTTTTCTTCTTTTACCTTGTTTGGGGCTTTTCTGTTTCCTTCATCGTTTATGCTTCCTTGTTTGGAAACTGGACAATTACTTCTGTTTTCTCTATATAAGTGAAGGTACAAACATACATTTTTGGCTAATCCTTCTCAGACATCTGTCACTTGTTCTTTTGGCATTAAAAATTATATATTTGTGAGTATCATGCCGCTGTAGTATATTTCTTCTCTAAGTTTGCGGGGGGCTTACTCTATCTCAGTTCTGCCAGTGTTTTGGGAGCTCCCTGTAGTTTAAATGTCACAGAGATGCTTATTGTAAGAGACAGAATGAACTTACAGTCAGCTGTGTGAGCAGGAAGGGTGAGGGTCCCGAGATGATAGAAGCTAATGTTCCTCACCTGAACAGATGCACAAGCAGCACTGTGTTGGGACAGACTCATAAACATTTATTATCTTGCATTTACATGAGAGGGACTATGCTAAAGTGTGCCATGATTGTGCTGTAGTGTATGTAAACAGGTGCATGTCATTTGTTATAACCCAACAAGCATACTTTTTTGCCACACATTCTTAGGTGTACATGCTAATAAACCAGATATGACTAATTGTCCACAAAGAATATGGCAGGAAAAAGCTATTTTCTACTAACTTTTAACTAACTTCTAAAATAGGGCTGCTCAGTGAGAGAAAAAACATGGGATATGCAATAAAATATGTAATTATAATACCAGTCTGATTGATAGATTGAGATTTTATATTCTAGAGCCATAAGATGTCTGTTTCCTTTCAAGATATCAAGGACTCATTGATGAACAGTATAAGGATGTGTTGTGTATGTTTTGGTCCATCCATTTTATTCCACTTAGATGTGTTTTAAAGAGCTTAATTCAAAAACACTAGTTAGCCTAATGGGACCGCCTGTTATCTGTACACCACTCGACACGGCTCTGTTACCTCCACATATGTTGCTTTTTTTCTTAGCAAGCCTTAATTATCAGAAATAGATGCCGTATGATAATCTGTATTACAGGTGCCTTTGTCTATGTAACCCAAGGCGCTGTTCATTTAAATATTGCTGTGAAATTAGTCCGAATTGAAGAGGAAAGAATGATGAGTAAAAGAGTGCAAGGCAGTGGTGCAGTTAACCCAATTATCTGTATCATGTTTCCATTTGGTCCAAATTGGGTTTCTTAAGTTCCTGCGAAAATGATGAAATTCCACAAATGCAAGCAGGGGAGTGACTAGTCATCTATAAAACCCCACTGGAGTGAAAATGGTGAAAATGCTTGTGTAGTAGTCTCCACAGTAGTGTAATCATATCACACCTTGGTTTGCTTTAACATCAGACCTTTATGATAATTGCTTTCAATAAGAATACACTATTCCTCTATGTTGTGAAGTGGAAAGATAATCTTGTCCCAAAATAGAAATGTTTAAAAAGAGATTGAACAAGACTGCATGGGGAAGTCTGAAAGAGAAAAGCTTTGGCACCCTCTGCTGTCAAATGGGTTCTCCAGATGGAGCTATTTACACAGAGCTGCTGTGATGGTGCAGGCATAGAGGGGGGAGTAGTGGGGGGTTGAATGCTGGATGCAAAGGTATCACCATGTTGTATAGTATAAAGTCATTTTATGTAAATATGCCCCCTTTCAAAGACATGGCTTTAATGCATTGTATGTATTGTTATTGCCTTAATTAATAATTGATTCATTCTGCCTATTTACATTAGGGCCTGTGGGCAACTGGAGCCAATCCCAGCAACTATGGGCCTTAGGCGGGGTACACCCTGGACTGTGGCCATTTAGTTGCAAGGCACACACATTCACATACTGTACATCTCACATTTATTTACTAGGGGAAATTTTATAATTGCCAAGCACCTAATGGTATCATTTTCTAACACATGTATTTGTGTGGTGGGGGGCAAGCCAGAGTACCCAGAGAACTGCATCGGTTAGATAGAGGGACAATGCGGAAAGAGACTAGTCCGTTTGCCCAAGGATCAAATGCACAGCCTTCTTGCTGGGAGGCAGGAGCACTAACCTCTCTGTCATTGTATCCCATGATTCACAATTAACCTAAATCATTGGTTAGATTACAAGCGGGCTATAGCTGCACATTTCTGCTTTCCTCCAAAAACACAAAATAATATCTGTGTCCAGGTGATGATTCCCATGGGACTCCAGACTAATTGTTTCCAATATTTGGTTCACACTCACCTAATACCTTCCAGCCTCACTCGTGTTCCCTGGGGTACTGCACATTTGCTTGGCTATTATTTGTCGGGCCATTTTGCTTTGCCCGCGTGCTGTATGGTGTTCTGAACTAAGACAAACATTAATTGGTGGCACGGGCGCCTCTGCTCCGTACCCACTGTGAGCTCGAATTATGCTTCGGTGTGGCTGCCCCCATCATATCTCCAATCTAAAATCTTCTCTGACAGGGCTAGCAGCACCCCTAGACTGGGATTGTCATTTATCATGCTTGCAGATTGGCTCCTGTAACACATAGCAGTCTGATGGGTCACCCTCATGCTGGGGACCTGGCTGGAGTAGAGCTCTGTGGCCAGTTATGTGCATGATTGGAGCACTGAGGAATGGCAGCTAACCCTTGTCATATAAAGAGATAGAAATAGATAGGACAGACCCTTCTAATTTATCTTGCAAGTCATCGGCCTGGAGTATAAGTGCTTTAGACAGTGCCAATATCATATTAGCAACACCTGCACAGGCCCCAAGAGAAAAGCATAGGACTTCTTAGTGGTGTTCCCAAGCAACTCCCTCAGAGATGTACACCAGAGATTACCCCATTAATATATCTCACTATTCACATGGAGGGGCACAGTAACTCCCCTCCAATGCACATGTGTAAGGTACCACAGGTGGCCCGCATCCGCACAGGGAGGTAAAAACCTTTATTGTTTTCTCAGGCCTCATCAGCATTGTGGCATTGAAAACCATTTTGGCATTTGTAAATAGAACTGTTAGAACCATTTCAATGCAGCACCATATATCACAAATTAGGATTTCGGAAGATATTATTGTTCGTGTGTCTTTGAATGGTCAACATGTGCGCAAAGTGTCATGGTTTAGCTGATTTATTTAGTGATTTCAGACTTTTAGTGTTAAATTTTTATTTTTTTATCCTGGACAAGTACTTACAAAATCTATATTTATTTGGCATTTGACCCATCAACCTCGTGATCTCCTTTTTAAGGGGCCACAATATGCTGTTGTTTGTTTTCCCCTAGTCACTATCACTGTCCCAATTTGAGCATAATATTCTGCAGCCAATTCTATTTTTTCTGACCCAAAACAACATCATTTCATCTCTGCCAGAGTTCAGTTGTTGTGAGAGTCTTGAGTTGATCAAAGAATGGGGGTTGACAGGTCATTATTAAGTAATAATCCAGCCAAAAAACTCCCCATTGTTATGTGTGGATCTTGGGCAATGGAGCGTTTCTATATAGAGCATTTTTTTTGGAAAGGTCACAGTGCAATGACAGAACAAAGGGATGAGAGCAGCTTGGAGGTGACTTTGTAACACATGGGGATATTTCATTTAGCCTCTACACATTAATGAGCTTAATTTCATAGTAATGCACAACTGGGGAATAGTACTCTCTTGAACGTCACCATGGATACGGACTCTTATTCAGTGGTAATGGAGCAAAGACAGGCATTTTTTGATTCAAAACTGAAGTATTACCTGGCTTTCTTTAATTTGAAATAGCAATTGAGATGGGCTCTTTTTGTTTTGTATGGATTTTCAAGTTATTGGAATATCGGTGAATATGAATGCATAGATTATTTTTACATTTACTATTTATTTTTTACAATTATTTTTTTCTCTGTTTGGATTGATTATTGGCCAATACAACATAATGTATGCAGTCTGACCACAACTGTAACATATTCACTTTTTTACCCCATAAACTAGTAAGCTTTCAATTATTAATGTGTCTACTACATTACTCACAGGGCTGACAGATAGACATACACAGACAGTAAGACAGACAACCATTCACTCTCACATTCATTTCCTCTGGGCAATTTAGATTCACCATTTTTTCCTAACAAATGCATCTTATTGGACGGTGGGAAGAATATGGAGGAAAACAGACAAAAATATATTCACTCCAATCTAAACATTTGAAAAAAAAAATAGCTGCTCGAGAATCTGTGTGTTTTGTAAAATAAATTGTTTGCCATGACAGAGTTTTCCCACAGCCACTCGTGCTGGTGAAAACAGCTTTGTGAGCAGATGTGATCAGCAGCGGTCAGTGTCTCCCTCCAGCCCAGATTGACAGAGCAGACTCAGGAGATGGATATCACAGGGGACAGGCAAGCTGCAGGAACCAGTGGAGCAGGCAGTTTGCAACCGGCTACTTTTCAGTGGACAGGTGGTTTCAGGAGACTGGTCTGCAGACGGGGACAGTAATGCATGACTGTTTTACCTTACAGAAGAATAGATCTGAGCACAGTGGTCATTTTGGTGTTCAAAGACTGGCACACACTGGCTACATTGATACTTTACTGGTCAGTTATTTGTTTTTTTGTGAATCCTTTACCACTATGAGAAGTTTTTTCTGGCCCCATGGTTAAAACATTTACCCATGAATTAGGAGATCTTCTGTTTAAGTTTGGTCACTCAATCTTTATCACTCAAGGATATTTATATTAGTCAAATAATCTCATACAGTTTTGTTTTCATGTAATTAAAAATACTCTTGTGCTTTTCACCACATCACCTAATGTAATTAAAAATACTCTTGTGCTTTTCACCACATCACCTAATGACACAATGTGTTCTCAACCACTTAATACAAAGCATTGGATCAATTATTACATGCTCTCATTCCAATTGAGTATTCTCTCATGTGTCACACACACCGTGGCAAGAGCATAATCTCAGAGCATTAATCTTTATTATTCTGCAGAGCCACTGTGAATTCAAATCACTGACCATTAATTCAAGGTCACGGTGAAATAAGGAGTGAGAATGCTGTAATTAATAAATCAAAGTAAATACCTACACTTAAAACATAAGTGGGACACTTGATGTTAATTGGTTTGTCTATATTTTCAGTAGTAAAACTATAGAATATATTTCATAACACATCCAGACTCATTAGTGAGAGTCTTTCACTTAATACTTTTGACTATAATTGTGCTAAAGTCATTTTAGGTTAAGTCAAGGCAAAGACAGGGAGTCGTTCTGAAAAATCTGCTGCAGACAGCGCTGGTCATTTCACTGACTGGACACTGTCTTCTCTTTATGTGCTGATCAGCAGTGTAGCTAATTCTGATACCTCCAGTAATAATATACGGTAAAGATATAATGACCAAATGAAGTGATTGATGTTGGCTTAAATTGGATTTTATTTTATGTGTTCCTATTAGACGTACTTACAATATATTGGCTAAATTATGTGTGATAATATATCAAAATATATGGCAACAATATTACTATAAGTTGTAAAAGAGAAGTAACAAAATCCCCAAATGCAGGTGTTTAACCCGTCCCCATACATACACCATGGCAAACTTCAAAACTTTCTTATCGTTTCAATTGAGCGATTACCAAAGAAATTCATTCTCCATTGTCTGCTGGGCAGCTAATTATTTTATCATAAGAATTTTAATTAGCTGTATCTCCGACTTGTCTGCCAAGCTACAAAAGCTCCAATAGATAGTGCAAATACTGTATGTGCAGCTTTTCACAAGCTTTATATCGGGGCTACAAAGAGAATGAAGACTGTACAGGATGAATGAAGAAATTGTGCTTATGATGATAATGTACTGCTCTGTATGACATTTTAAACTGCCTCTAGAGCAGCTCAGAGACATGTTGGTTTAACTGTAAAGAATGAAGGTGAAGCTTGTGTTGTCTTCATATTTATAGGATATTTAGACCACAAAAACACTTTCTGAATAGTCTCTGGTATGTCCTCCCCATGTTACTGCAGGTTCTCTCCCCTGGCTACTCTCACTCCAAAGCCATGGATATATTCTGAAAATTGATGGATGTTCATTGAATGAATGTGGTTGGTTTGTCTTGCATTGTGTCTTTGTTATTGGCCCTGTGACTGCTAAGCCCCTGCCTAAGTCCCACAGATACTTGAATGGCATAATGTTTCAGAAATAAACACAAGGGGTGAAGCTAACTGCGATTGTGTTTATGATTGATTAGTAGGACTCCAGCCCACGAGGAACAATAAAAGTAACCAGGAAATGAATGCTAATGACTAATGGGGTTAATTTATATCCTTCTCTGTTCTTAATGATTGCTTCTTTCCATACGGCTTCTGTCCCTCTATCCACCCCTTCACTTTGTGAAATAAATTACATGGGGGTTATTCAGCACATTCACAAAGGATAATTATTAAGACGACCTATGACCTTTTGGATGATCAAGGACATCCTGTCTACTGAAACCCCATAGAGTCATTCTGTATTAAAAAAGACCAATATGCTATTACGTGCACTTATTGTGTTGTCTATAATGTTGAATAGTAAGATGATATATCATTAGCTCACTGAAACAGCTCTGCAATAAGACCATTTTAGCAGAAACTCATCATCAGGTGGTCTAGAAGATGATCGTATTTTTGGACTGTTATAAAAAGAGTTTTATTACATTTTTAGTAACAGGAAGCAATGAGATGAGAGGATCAAGGAGATCCCCAAAATTGAAAAAGGACTCTTTTCAACACAAACTGATTGATTCTTTAACACCACAGGATAGACACACTTTATGTTAACAGCATTTACCCCTGTATTAGGAGATCCTTGGTTACATTTTTTTCCCCATTGCAAGATGGGCTCAATACCTTGGTGGAGGTTCTTCTGAGTGCTTTTAGTTTCTGAATCTTGTATTGTTGGGTTGCAGATTCTAGAATATGATGTTGTCATACCCTCAGATGGGGGGCAGGGGCCAGAATTCTGCATTAAAAATCCACACAAGTTGAATTTGCAAATTTTTATTAGCATTAGCATTTATTATTTTATTAGTCTTTTACCCCCTGTATCTATCCAACCACACACAAATCTGCAGATTAACCACAGTAATTGTCCTGCCCCCCATCTCCCATTAAATGTATAGGGTTATAGAAAATTGTGATGTCACCTGCAACCCAGCAATTACTGTCACTAGGTTTATTTCTATGGTTTAAAATATTTCATTATCACCACAGCTTATTATTTAGTGTGAGGTCAGTTGAATTCTAATTTGACTTTTCTGCACACAAGTCACAGCATCAACCACAATCATCTTACAAAAGTATTTCAGATCCGTGCCACTACTATGAACAGTGTACACAGCATAATTTGTACGTGTTGCTTGCCGTTTCTTCCCACTATGGGTGAAAAATGCAATTCGGAAACCCATTTCTGCCCTTCATGGAAAACCTCCTGGTATAAAGATGAAGTTTTCAAGTCAGGGATGCTTGTCAATCCCCGATACGGGCCAGAGCCTCATGGAATATTTACATAGTCAGAGAGAGAGAGGGGTGGCTGTGCGTGGGGGTATAAAACCGGTGGCTGGAAGAAGCACATTCAAAGTGAGTGGATAAAGGCCCCGAGGATTCATGCAGCATTGTCTCCAACAAAAAAGTGCTGTGGAAAAAAAACACCTTGATTTAAAATTCAGTTCTGAACCCAGGCATGGAAAAGGCAAATACGAGTGTGAAGGGAATGTAAAGCAGCCCAGTATGAGCCAGAATTGCATTGTTTAGGTCACACATTTTTTTCTTACAAATTGTAGTTCGAGGTATCTTCTGCAATAACATTCCCGCTATGCATGTATTAAAAATGAAAGTGAATCTAATAATATTTATACTGTACCATAAGGTAAGTAATGTAAGATGTCAAAAAATGTAAAAAATAAAGTCTTTTGTTGACAGCATACTGTCAACAAAAGACTTTTAACAGCAAAAGAGCCCAGGAGAAAGATGCTGGGGAATTTACATCATGTACTCATCCTTGATTGCCTTTTGTTGCTGTTTGAGTTATAGCAGCTGCTGATGTTGCAAAAGTAAAAATAAAATGGTCACATAACAAGACATTAAAGACAAAAATATGAAACGTTGTGATCAGAAAGCCGTAAATGGGACATCCCAATGGACTCTTTTCTCGTTGTGTGCAACAAAAAGAGTGTATTTATATATAAAAACATCTAAATCCAGTTCTGTGAATACACTTAGCTTTCAATAGACTGTAGGCTGCACACATCTTTCTGTTCCATCATGCTAACCCTAGATAGACTCAGAGATGTTGAGCTCAAGATTGTGGAGTTGTGGCGGTGATAATTATCCAAAATTCAATATATTCATTCATATTATACTTTAGTTGTGTGCACTACACGCCCATAAATTCACTGATTCACTGATAACAATACAATCTTTTTCCTAGTAGTATCTTTGCCAATCCCAGGACAACCCAAATAAATGCCTATTCTAATTAGATTCCTTTTCTCTTCTTTAAGGTTTCCAGTCCAAGACCATTGTGTACAGGCTGTTGAAATATATAGTGCTTTAATTATCAACAGCTTTGTAATAATGGTCCATCCTAACATCCAGCTTCTTCCAAAAAGCTGTCAGCCCACTGAAGCAGGACACCATATTTAAGCTTTCAAAAGGCTGCTAATTCAAAGCCCAAACTGTGAGTGAACGTGTATGTGTGGCCACTCAACTAAAGTTACTTTTACAATGATTAATTAAAAACGGCACCTACACTGTTGGAGCACCCAAACTCATTTTAAGCCTCATCATCCACGCTTCACTGTTGACAAACTGTTATCAATAAACACAACTGTTGGAGCAGCTATTAAAACACATACATCAACCCTGAATAATGTAACGTTTAGCTACATTTACACGAGAAACTTAATTAGCCAGACCTTGTACTTAATAAAATGGCCTGGTGGGGTGTTGCTATAGCCTAGCATTTTCTTGGTGTGTCAAATTGACCCAAAGATGCTCAGCAGGGTAGGGCACAGATGCATGTGTGCCAAAAAAATGTTTTTGTACTTGTTCGTCACACAAATAAGCTAAAGCCAGTAAATTTCATGGCAAAAACATGTATACTATTTTTCTCTTTGTAAAAATTCAAAACGGGTCAATTTGACCCAAAGGCAACACAAGGGCTAGCAGTTTCTTTGGTGTATCTAATAAGTGGTCAGTATATCTGTATGTAAAATAACTCATTTAATTAAGTTAAAAATACTCAGCAAACTTGTCCTTGCTTGGCAACAACACGGCATGATTTACAACTAACCTTTTCTGAGCATTTTTACACTGTTAACAAATGTTCTTGATCACCACTTAAGACACGGCAGGGTCACTTTTGTGCACACATAAACAGAACACATCAGGACTGATCTAATGTCTCGGAGTCACTTTTAAGATGCTGTTTTCACAGCAGGGGAGTGTCAGAGGGCTGTGTACTAGTGCACTATATATTTCACCTCATTAATCAAACAAGGTTACTTCAAGATTACTTTCAATGTGGAGTTTAGCCTAGATGAGAAAACAAGTTAGACTACATTCTGAATCGTGAATCGTGACTGTATGGGTTATTCAGCTTTGTATATTTCATATTCTTTTTTACACGTATTGAGAAATGATTGTTTATGTAATGTTAACATCGTGGATGACGTGGCTCAGTGGTAGAAAGGTCTCACTATAACCAGAGAGTTGGCGGTTCAAATCCCGCTCAAATGCTGTCATTGTGTCCTCGGCCAGACACTTAACCTGTGTTTTCTGGTGGTTGGTGGTGGTTGGAAAGGCCATTGAATAGCGTCGTCTCTGTCTGTGTGCCCCAGGGCAGCTGTGGCTACCATCATAAAGGATCCTCCTTTGGCCTCTGGCATCAACAAAGCATTTTCAATCATTGGCTCAATCATCAGTTATTTGGCAGGTAAATTGGTCTATCTAATAATGTGTCCAGTGAGTATATGCTGACCTATTTGTAGGGGTGTTAAGGGCATCGTTGTCATAGGATCTACATGGGGGTGGGTCATTTTGATACTCTGAATGTGTGGAATGTCTTGAAATAACCTCCGCAATGCATCTTTTTGACAGGCATTGATTATCTTATACAGTTAACATACATTTCCTTTGCTCTGCTGAGGTGTTTATGATTACTACAAGAAGAAGTGCAAGAACTGCCCCCAGCACTTAACCTCAGCTCAACCACAGCACTCTGCGATATCTCCAGCAGTTTTTAATTAAATATGAAGAAAAATGGGAAAACACTTTTTGAAGGTGCCTGGACTTTTAATTTGTTAATAGAGAGCTACTGTGTTAGAGGAATGATTGCATCGAGCCATAAGAGACACGCTTGTATATGCCCATAGTGGCATGCAGTAGGCGTGATGCATGGGGCACATTACTGTAAGGCTGCTTAATGCAAATAGTTTGTGCCGAAGCAGGAGTGGCAACCTACGCATGTGTTTGTTAATACCACCTCTCTCAGAGTCTGGACACTTTGAGGAGTTTCCTTGGCATTTTCATGTCTGTGAAAATGATTATACACTTCTATTCATATCCAGGTTACTATTAGACACTGGCTTGATTCTGTTGTTTTAAATAGTTTGAGACTTGTTCACTTCTTGAGGTATCTCCGTAGAGTTTTTTTTATATATGTGAGAAAAAAATATATAGAAATAATAGATATAAGTTTGTAAATAGGGTGAAAAAATGGATGAAGACAAATCAGATTTGTTCTCATCTGTAACGACAGCTTAACCCCCGGTTTGTTCTGGTTGTTAATTTTGGGTTTTATTTACTAATTTGGTATTTTTAGAACACTATTGTTGTACCATGGTTTACTGCCTTAGATAGTATTTTATGTTTTTGTTTTAGTTAGTATTTTATGTTCGTTTTTATAGTAAGCCCAACCAGGGACAGGAGTTGTGAATTAGCGTGAGCTATAAACTGTATATGCCTAACATCAGTCACTCTCTTTGTATTGTAACTATGTCTCTATGCATTGTCCCTGTCAAATAAACACTTAATTAAATTAAATTAAGCATGGTTGCATGGTTAATACATTCACTGGCCATTTAATCAGACCAATATAGACGCATGTGTTCTCAAATATCTGATCACACTGCATCAACCCTGCAATTTGGTATGCACTTATATTCAAGACAAACTGAAGTTTAAGTTAAGTATCAAATTAAGAAAGAAACTCTATGTAAAAAGCATAAAAATGGAGGCACTCAAAAAGTGACAATAATAAAAAGCCTTTATTTCAACATGGCTAATCCAGCTCTTAGGCCTTCATCAGGGCAAGCTTGAGACAGATCCCTACACTGAAGAGCACCAAAAAGGACATCATTTTAGTACTTTTTACATCCTCCTGCATATCCTGCTTTATGGAGAAAACTATATGTAATTTGAGTTTAATATACATAGCGTGGGTTTGAGTATTCCAGAAACGGATGATTTTCACATTCAACAATGGGTTTACAGAGAATGGCTTTAAAAAAAAAAAAAAAAAACATCCAGTGAGCAGCTGTTCTGTGGGCAACAATTACTGGTTTGAGATCATCAAAAGTCAATATAATCAACAGAATACCATCTCGAACTCAAAAAATTAACTATGGTGGGACATAGGAGCAGAAGACCAAACCAGGTTCCACTTTAATTGGTACGAGGCCTACCTAATAAAGTGGCTGCTGAATGTAATTATACATTATACAAAACTGTGAACGCAATAACTCAAAAAGTCTTTGCTGGATCTTTTTCAACTGTTGCACACAGGTACATATCATGAAGATGCAGACCTGGATTGAGTTTGGTACATCTTCGATTAATGACAATTAA
>JAVQKC010127971.1:0-10255 GCA_036025475.1 Philypnodon macrostomus
ATAATTAAAAGGTACTTCAATCCACTTTAAATATATATATATATATATATATATATATATATATATATGTGAATAAGGGCCTTTAGGAAAAAATATCCTGGAAAACAATCTCACTTCCCCATCACCACCTCCGCATATCACTCACTTCGATCACCTCCTCAGCAGCAGAACCATCTCACTATTTATTCTTCAACTAAGCTAAAGACTAAAACTAAAGTTAGTCAAATACTGCCTGTTTTTTAGAAAAGCACATTTTTTGGCCTAATAAAATGTCATCTTTTTAATCTCTATACATTTATATTTCATGAAGATATATCTTGTAAATAAATCTTGAACTGTCTGTATACCCGGTGTAATTGGCTTGGCTCATAAAATGCAAGGATGAAGATGTCTATATCTCAAATTTACATCAAATTGATAAAAAATAAATTAATTACTAAAAAATCTATTTTATTTTGATGTAGTCTGAATTTTTTTTAAATAAGAAATTGGTACAAAAAAACCCCATAAATAAACAATTTGGCCTCTTCAGCAACATCAAATATATTACTGGTAAGTTAAATAATAATATCGATGAGAGCTTACCTACATTACATCTTAAAATACATTTTTAGCATTTTCATGTATTTATTTATTTTTCTGGTTAATAAAATACAAGTACAATTTTGACAAATATTGAAAATATGAATCATTTATATATATATGAATTATGTGTATATTTATTATTATTTATTGAACAAATCCTTCTATCCTATATTAGAAAAAACAAGTAAACACCCTCCATAAGTCACCTTCCATATCCTTCCCTGAGCCCCTCCCCAGAGCGTCCCGGGGCAGAGGGGGGCAGTGCCAGCCTCCGCACATGGCAGCGGGTCTGGGGACAACAGAACGGGCCCCTGCAGCGCTCTTCTACCCCCCCGCACACACACACACCTCAGGCAGGAGCCAAGCACACGGGCCCCCAGGTGAACACAAGCGACAGTGGGTCCTCTGAGCTGTGCCTGCTCTCCGGCTCTCCTTGGCCTCCCTCCTGGTCATGTGATCTGACAGACGGCCTCATGGTGCATTAGACGCACACCTCTGTTTGTGCTGGGGGCCAGGAAAATAAACTAGGACATCACATGCTATGCACTACTGTCATTCAGAGTTCACTTCAGTTTGATAACATTCCATGTTCGATAATCATGTTTTTGCAATATTTCGATGCATGTTTCTATATTTAATAGTTCAGATTGCTTCAAAAGCTAGACAAAATTATGAAGATGGCCAAAGTAAGACTAATTAAAGGAAATCATGACAACAAATGTACTTGTTTGTGATGAAGTTATGCGTTTCTATGTGTAATATAGCATTAGTCACCTTTTTCAAAATGTATTGAATGACAATAATTTGATCAGTTTCTCTTTCTAAGGATATCAAGATGTCTTGTTTGTAGTTAAAGGTATTACAGAGATTGTTTGCGACGTTCATAACCTAGCATCTGTGAAAGTCACACTCAACAATGAAGTAGCTTCTGACATAATATAGACTACTTCTGAGTCAACTGTACCCTTAGTGTAATTTTAGGACTCAATTAGCACCATTGGCATCAATACCATACACAATTTGCATTAGCATCTCTGAATACAACTCAATATCCATCAAGAACAACTATAGCAGCAGGCTTTAATGCTGCGTTCATGTGGTTGTCGGGAACTTGGAACATTCGAGTTAGAAAGTCGTTGTTTTGACTTCAGTGCGTTCATGTGATTCATCTCAGAAACATATTTTAGGCGTTTGATTAACATCTAATTTCCTCAATAAACATCTACCTTAGCTTAAATTAAAGACAATTTAACTTAAACAAACTTGTTGGTGTTAAATTTAACATGTTCCTGCTAATGGCAAATGATGCTAATGACATCAACAGAGGTATCTCGAGCTGCTTTTTTTTCCTGACAAGCGAGTTCCCAACATCCACATGAATATACCATAAGTGATTTTTTTTTAAAAGATGCCTAATTAATAGTGTTCTAATGGACAGTAAAGACAATTTTTAGTATTTTTTTTAATGCATTTTTAATTAACCTTGGATAATTGTATGAGGATAATGTTTCCAGGTAAGTTTTCTAACCAGTGCTGAAGTAAAGCTATTTTTTTCCATTTTCCATTGTCTTTTTTAACTCTGCAGTCAAAGTACTAACAAACATTCATTTATTAAGCTTTCTACAGAACAAAATTATTTCTGACATTTTAAACATTCAATATTATGTAAAAATGTTTATCTCAATTTTCCAATTTTTATCTTCTTTTTTACATTTTTTTGATCGGTTTTAAATGACTATATTCAGGTGTTCAAACCAGAATAACTATCAAATAAACAGGTAATATGCTGTACCTATTCACAAGCACCACAAACTCACCATAAACAATTTATATATCTCGAACAAAGGTGATAATAAAGCAGCATTTAGTCATCCACTCCTTTGTTTTTACATAAAGCCGACATATTAATATCCCAGGGGAGTTGTACCATCATATCAAGCCATTCTTTATGACCCTACCATAGAAATCACACAATTGACGAGAGCACACCCACTTGCGATTCAATATTCTCCAGCTCCGCGTACATAAAGACAGTCCTTCTATTAGATTCACAGTCTTATATCTTGTTTTCGAAGTTATTTTTTTTTTGTAAAAGTTGGAAGGAAAAAGCTTTAATGCGATCTTTTCTCTCCCTTCAGTTCATTAGCCCATGTTGTAATCTTGCCGATGTTGCGATAAAAAGTGTGCACCAGCCCAAAAAGCACCGCCCGAGACTTGACACGCCATTACGGGGTGATGCATGACCGCTGTAGAAGATCCGGAGTCGGACTATGCTTCCAATTGAAAGGTCAATGCATAGACATGACAACAGGATTTTGTGCAACTCTGATAAAGCTGATTTTAATTGACCTAACCTGTCTAAATCCTTAGGCTGTTAATCTGTGGAATAACCACAATTGTAATTGAAAAATTATTTTAAATATATTATTTGTAGGAAGTTGGTGAATTAAAGAATTGTTTTTTAGACCTGGTTCAGTCTTGGTTTAGCCCTGTATTAGTTCTGGCTTAGACCTGGTTAGTTCTGGTTTATAACTGGTTCAGTCTTGGTTTTCACCTAATTTAGTTCTGGCTTAGACCTGGTTTAGTCCTGGCTTAGACCTAATTTAGTCCTGGCTTAGACCTAGTTTAGTCCTGGTTTAGACCTGGTTTAGTTCTGTGTTAGACCTGGTTCAGTCTTGGTTTTGACCTAATTTAGTTCTGTCTTAGACCTGGTTTAGTTCTGTTCTAGACCTGGTTGAGTCCTGGTTTAGACCTGATTTAGTTCTGGCTTAGACCTGGTTTAGTTCTGGCTTAGACCTGATTTAGTTCTTGCGTAGACCTAGTTTAGTTGTGGATTAGACCTGGTTCAGTCTTGGTTTATATCTGATTTAGTTCTGTCTTAGAAGTGGTTTAGTCCTTGCTTAGAACTGGTTTAGTCTTGGTTTAGACCTGATTTATTTCTGGTTTAGACCTGGTTTAGTTTCTGTTTTAGACCTGGTTTAGTTCTGTCTTAGACATGGTTTAGTTCTGGCTTAGACCTGGTTTAGTTCTGGTTTAGACCTGGTTCAGTCTTGGTTTAAATCTGATTTAATCCTTGCTAAGACTTGGTTTAGTCCTAAAATTAAGACACAATCTCTCTTCATTGGTGTGATATCCACATGGAGTTTGCTGATTAACAAACCAGGAACTTTTTAGTCCTGGTTTAGTCCTGGTTTAGACCTGATTTAGTCCAAGACCTGGGTTAGATTCCTGGTTTATTCTGGCCTATATGACATGGCAACTACATCTTTATTTGGAGATTCAAGGCCAATACCATAAATGGAATCTAAAGTCATTTTTAATTGACCTAACCTATCTCTAATAGTCTGTGAATTAAAGACCTGATGTAGTCCTGGTTTAGTCTGGGCTGACTTGATTTAGTCATGGTTTAGACCTAGTTTAGACATCATTCAGACCTAGTGTAGACCCAACAAATAATTATTTATTCTCCAGTAAGTCTAGAAGTCTAATGTTCATTTTAATTGCCCTAACATATTAATATGTAATAGACTGTTATTAAAGACCTGGCTCAGACCTGGTTCAGTCCTGGCTGACTTGATTTAGTCCTTGTTTAGTCCTCATTTAGACCTAGTGTAGACCTGACAAAGAATTATTTATTTTCCGGTAAGTCTAAAGTCTAAAGTCCATTTTAATTGCCCTAACCTGTTTATCTGTAATAGTCTGTACACTATAAAACACTAAGCCCGCTTTCCTTGCTTTTATCTCTCTAGTTCTTATCTGAACATATGAAGCGTCGGCGGCTATCTTCCATCACAGCTCCCCCTAATGGTTTCTAAAGTAGTTACCTGCAAAGTCTTGACATTTATTACTGTGATTTTCCCGGCGCAAAAGGTCCGTCGCTATCACCGGGCCGGATCATTATGAATTATTGTTTTCGGCCAAGGTAGAAAATTGTACTTTTGTTTGTGATAAATCAACCGGTCACTTCTCAGATCTCGGAGCTGCTGAGTCCAGGGTTTTTTCTCCCCCCTCGTCGACCAGTGTTTACACATTTTCTCGTCTGGTGAAAAAGCAGTCTAACTTTCGACCATTTGTCAAACAAGACTCATGGAGGATTATTAGTGTTGTCCTTTTCAGATGCGAGTAGCAGCCATGTAAGTGTTGTGAACCTGATACTGGCACAAACGCAGTCAGTGGGGCATTAGGTTATATTTTTTGTTCATATTTTTATATGTGTGGATATGCGTACATGCAAATAACATAATCACATTTGAAATTAGACTGGTAGACCCTCTCTGGGCTGTATTATAAAGTTATAAATGAGACTCTGAGACCCTTTGTGGGCTGTATTACAAAGGTTTAATATGAGACTCTGAGACCCTCTTTGGGCTGTATTATAAGGTTTTAATATGAGACTCTGAGACCATCTGTGGGCTGTATTATAAGGGTTTAATATGAGACTCTGAGACCCTCTGTGGGCTGTATTATAAGGGTTTAAAATGAGACTTTCAAATATATTTATTAATTCAAAGGTTGGCCACTGGCACCTATATAGGCCAATATCAGTCAGTCTTGTGAATATTGGCTGTGCATTCCAACTCCTCTCAGCTATGATACTATGGTAAAAGCCATGTCAATGCAAGTATAGGTTAAGAACTGTGAATATGAACTATCTGCTTAAGCATTGTTTTGTTATGTGTCCTCCCTCCAGCTCTTTAACTTTGGATGAGACTGTTTCTGCTGCAGTCAGACAGTTGATGTAGCTGCATTGTATTGCTTATTTGTGTACCACTTTGTGAACTAATTTATTATTCATTACTATGGGTGGTTTTGTGCATTTTACCTACGCCAAGGAGGTAACGTTTTCAGAAGCATTTGCCTGTCTGTTTGTTAGTCTGTTGAAGCATCTTTATGCAACTATTGAACAGATTTGGTAGTGATGAGTGGAATGAGCTGCCTTGGCAGATGTCTGCACTCTCTGTGTGCTTTTTAGTTATTTTTGCAATGAATGATGCAATGAGTATTTGATGAGATCTTTTTGTACTTGTACTTGCACGTGTTCCTTAAATGTCCAATATAATATACTGTATAAAATGTTCTTTTGCACATTTCACAGTCTATTGTGGATATATTTAAGTTACAATTGTATGTTTTACAAGCAGTTTTGTGGCACTCCCACTTGGCTCTAATTAGACACCACACTTCTTCTGGGATATAAACAAAGCACCCTCACAGCCAAACACACACTTCTCCAATCAGATATGTTGTTAATTGGTGGTAGCAACAATCCTTATCTAGGTAGAGCACTTCCTAGAGAGGGGTGCGCCTATTTGTTACATCACTTACAGGTGAATCCCAAGATAACAAGAGGACCATAGCTCAACATAATTGACTAGAATGTCAAGGCAGCTCACGGTCCTAAAAAAACCTTCCGTGGGACTGGACACTAATGACAAAACAGTGACTTCTATTTATTTGTTTCTATTAATGACCTCAATTCAAAATCATTCAGATCATCTTAATACAGTGAGAAGTTATCAAATATATAGCAACAATACTAATAGTGAACAAAACAATCATCATCATTTGCACACTTGTATTGTATTGTCGTGTCTCTGGGCTAACAGATGGCATCACTCCCAAAATGGAATCAATTGTTCCTTGTGTCATTCCTGAAAATGGTATCCAAATCCGTTCAGTAGTTTTTGAGTAGTCACTTACAGACAGACAGACAAACGCTACCGAAAACACTACTCAAACATATGTGAATCAAACACGTTAGAACATTAGAACATGGTTAAAGCTCAGAAAAGTTGATTTGGACCTTTAACCAAGTGTGTAGAATGAGGTCAAACCTGTGCTTTTACAAACACCTCTATCATCGATGAGCTATCCTCAACACTGAGCGAACTCTGTCAAAAGCCGTTGTAGTAGTTTTTGTATTAGGAGAGAAGTAACGTCATGGTTTTAACTTAATGTAGGAATGTTTTTCCATCCAGCTACCATTTGTAGTAACTTTCTTTTATAAAACCCTGTGATTAGTTTGTTTTATTATTTCATTAATTTGTATTATTTTTAGATACAATAAAGTAGATAAATGTGTCCCCTGCATTTGACCCATCCCTCAATTCCACTCGGGCAACCTGTCAGGGGCAGCCACAGTGCAGATCCCAGGGACCCATCTCCAGATCTTGAGCCAGGATCTTGGTCAGGATGTACCTAGAGGATTAATCTAATGTGCATGTTTTGGATTGATGGAGGAAACCGGAGCACCCAGGTGAAACCCACCCAGACACGGGGAGGAACTCCACACAAACAATGTTTATACACTGTCCCTAGCACCTGTCCTTTGCATGCCTGTTTATTAGAGCTTTTTCTAAAATAAGTACCTTCAGCATAACCAGTGATTTCAAAGTTTTTCCGTTTGTCTGTTTGACAAATTGATACAATTATGGGAGTGATCCATAGAAATGAGCTGCCTTGGCGGAGGTCTGTGCTATTCAAGTGCTTTTTTGGTTCTTTATGAGATATTCAAGAATGGGGCAGTTGTAGCATGTGGCTGGTTGTTTGTTAAAAAAACAAAAAAACATCAGAGAAGGCCAGGAGTCTGGGGTCTGTGTGCTCATAGATGCCAACTACAGTTAATATGATCAGAGACAGATAGAAGGGAACTTCTCTGGCTCAATGACTATCACAGAGCTGAAAGTGTCATGATCTGACTCAGCACATGGATGTTAACATTTTAACATGATCAGTAAAGGTAAAGTGTTTTTATTTGTCATTATAAATACAAGTTGCACAACAAAATCAGATTCTTGTGGTATTGGAAACCAAAGCACTCAGAGGAGACCTACACAGACACAGGATGAATATGTAAAGTCCACACAGAAAGTCTTGTGTCTGCACAAATGGTGTGCTCAGCTGTGGGCAGTGAGCCTAAGACAGATTTCCCCTGAGGGACAATAAAGTTAATCTAAAAAATATTCTTGACATTTTGGTTTGTCTCTTGCAGAGGTGCTGATGGACTCAACCACGGCAACAGCAGAGCTGGGCTGGACCATCCATCCATCTCAGGGGGTGAGTCAGGACCTTGGACAGTTCCACTAAAACAGGACACCTTCACATTTGACCCTCTGTTACGGGACATGTTAACCACAACAAAGTTTGACCCTCAGTATATAGACTTGGTTTACCAGAGATGAGATGTAGCGTGATGATAATCATGTGGCTGCATAAAACAAATCTGTTGCTGTTGTAATAAAAATAGGATTACAGATTTCATTTGCGAGCTGTAAACCATCTGATGAGATATTGAAAACACAGAAAATACTGGATTTAGACTTTGCCTGAAAAGTATTAGTTATAGATGAAGCAGATGGCTTTGGCTCAGTACTGTTGTTTACTGACTTGTAGTGTGAATATTATATTATATATATATATATATATAGAATATAATATGTCTTGTGTTCCAGTGGGAGGAAGTGAGTGGATATGATGAGAACATGAACACCATCAGGACATATCAGGTCTGTAATGTGTTTGAGAGTGCCCAGAACAACTGGATCAGGACCAAGTACATCAGACGGAGAGGGGCCCAGCGTATCCATGTTCAGATGAAGTTCTCAGTGAGGGACTGTAGCTCCATACCCAACGTCCCAGGCTCCTGTAAAGAGACCTTTAACCTCTACTACTACGAGTCTGACTCAGACATGGCCACCAAGATATCCCCAGTCTGGATGGAGAACCCCTGGGTGAAGGTGGACACCATCGCGGCTGATGAGAGCTTCTCTCAGGTGGACCTGGGTGGTCGTATCATGAAGATCAACAGCGAGGTCCGTAGTTTTGGACCTGTGTCTCGAAACGGTTTCTACCTGGCCTTCCAGGACTATGGCGCCTGCATGTCCCTTATAGCTGTGAGGGTCTTCTACAGGAAGTGTCCTCGTGTGGTGATGAATGGAGCTGTGTTCTCTGAGACACTCTCCGGGGCTGAGAGCTCCTCTCTGGTGGCAGCACGAGGTGTGTGTGTTCCTAATGCAGAGGAGGTGGACGTACCCATCAAACTGTATTGTAATGGAGACGGAGAGTGGATGGTGCCTATTGGCCGCTGCATGTGTAAGGCTGGATATGAGGCTCTGGACAATGGGACAGTGTGCAGAGGTAAGAATTCTTCTGGATTTATAAGGTTTTATTAGCCCTGATATAATCATAATCAACAAATAAGCATCTGTTTATATCATTCATTTTATCATCTCAGTGAATTTAATTGTTGTGTGTTCCTACAGCATGTATATCAGGCTTCTTCAAAGCAGCTCAGGGCGACCATCGCTGTCAGAGGTGTCCCATCAACAGCAGGACGAGCAGTGAGGGGGCCACCACCTGTATCTGCCGCTCAGGCTTCTACCGCACTGACGCCGAGCCCCCGGGGACCGCCTGCACCAGTACGTACTCCAGGAGGAGGGAATTTTACATCTATAACTCCCTCCCCTCACTCCCACGATGCACCACTTTATTAACTTATTACAGGAGACACAGTAATAGTGATAAAAGTTATGTTGTTACCATGTCGATTAGCCGTGCTAACGCTAGGATGCCACATTGCTGGAAACAACACTCTCTAGTAACTTTAAATAGCTTGAAGTGATATTTGACTAAGCTACATTTTTTTAAAAATATGTGATGTAGGGGCTCTGGGGGCCCCCCTGAAGGACCTTCACGGACACCACTTTGGGAACCACTGGTCTATAGGACTGGGGCAGGGCAAAATAATAAATATGAATAGTAATAATAATAAATAGTACCCACTTATCATCATAGAGCAGGACAAGACTATAATTTTTATGCATTAAAAATATATATAAATATGTAAATTTTTGCTTTATGATGTGAACTTTGGGTCTTTGGGGGTAGAAGCCTCATACATACTGTTTTGATATTTGTTGCAGCGGTGCCCTCAGCTCCTCAGAACGTCATCTCCATTGTGAATGAGACGTCCCTACGGCTGGAGTGGAGCCTCCCGGTGGAGAGTGGTGGCAGAGAAGACGTGGTCTACAACATCATCTGTAAGAGCTGTGGCAGCGGACGGTCCGGGTGCACCCGATGTGGCGACAATGTCCGCTTTGTGCCACGACAGCTGGGTCTGAGCGAGGGCAGGGTGCACATCAGTGACCTGCTGGCACACACTCAGTACACCTTCGAGATCCAGGCGGTCAATGGAGTGTCTGACCAGAGTCTATATTCACCACAGTACACCGCTGTCAACATCACTACCAACCAGGCCGGTACGTCCAAATACATACCACAAGTCACAAGAATTTAGGAATATATTACTCAATAGGAGAGCTCTGTTTGGTCGATACATCCATTATCTATCAAGAGGGGAAGAAGTTGGGACTGAAGTCTGTATTTCCTCCCCATTTAACCTCATTCTCTACATGTAGGCTTCAAAATTGCTGCTAATGAAGGAATGTGAGAGTGACAGATTGGGGGTTTGTGTATGTCTCAGTGTCAACCCTGCGACTAACGGGCCATTGTCCACCACCCAAGAGCCATATAGAGTGATCGAAAAAAGTTGAAAGGCAAAAACTCATCAACCCGTTTTTGCTGTTACCCAACATTTGCATATAACATACATCCATATATATATATATATATATATATATATATATATATATATATATATATATATTTTACT
>JAVQKC010127993.1:0-14153 GCA_036025475.1 Philypnodon macrostomus
GAGCCTAATCGGGCAAAGTATGTGCACGTTAGAGGCTGTCAAATATACCTGACCTCCCAAATTCAATCCAATATGGCCGTGTTTGTTATAGACAAACTAATTCCAGTTCAGCGTCTTCATCATATGTACCTGTGTGTAAAAGTTGAAACTGATATATATAATTAAAGCTACCTTATTCAAGTCAAGTCAAGTCAAATTTATTTATATAGCACATTATAACACAACCTCAGTTGACCAAAGTGATGTACAGAAAGTGCAAAATATATAAATTAATAATACAATAAAAGCAGACTCAAATAAAAGAAAAGGCCCAGATAAAGATAATGGATAAACAAACATGACATGCAATAAAAATATAAAAGATTTAAATCCAAGATATCTGGTCTATCTAGTACTGAACGCTAGAGGAAAGCGGTGGCATGTAGCACAATATTTATACAACCATAGTCCACAGTTCAGTTTTCTCCTTTGCCCTCGTCTGATGAGCTCTAAACTCAGTGGTCAATGAGGAACATGTGAATACTTGCTAGTGTATGACTTTATCTGAGAAGGGAAACCCTACATAGACTTTTAATGTTAATGAATGCTGACTTTGTTGGACTCCATAGTGCTGTAACTGTGCTGCCCTCTGCACTCACATAATGGGGTGAGACTGGAGAATAGGCTGCATATCTAATTCACATCTGATATGGATCATGCATTATGACCTTTCCGGTGGGGGAATACATTAGTCCTCTTTATAGGATTCCACTGTACGGTATGTCATTAGGGGTTCCCATCATACTATTTATAAGCCTGTTTTACATTGCTCTGCTTAGTACAGGGAGCCACTTAAGAGTTGAACATCCACTCCTCATTACTGGTGAGCAGGCAGCCAGCTGTTGATTTGGAGTTGTGTCTGTTTGCCACATGCGTTAGCTGGCCATTGTCTGACTGTGTTATGTCTGCACTCTGAGCACGCTGAATCAAGGTCAGTGTATGATTTTAATAGACTTTGTGGAACTCTATCTTTCCAAGGAGAAAAGTCTCCAGGGTAACTGCTTTCTCATGTTTGTAGTTTACACAAAAGGGCCTGAACCTGCCTGTTAGCCCTAACCATACTCAGATGTGGAGTCTGCAAGGGGTCCTAATAATTGGTTAATGGATACAATCCGAAGAAAGACAAGCCAGTGTTGTGAAAAGCTTCCATATCAGCAGATTGTTTTCAGCAGGCATACACGCTTCCAGTTTCCTGCTTTCTGCCTCTCTGGACAGTGCGCCTGCTGTTATTGGCAACTGTCTCCAGGAAGTGTCTCCCCTTCTGCTCAGCACTGCTGGCTCTCTGTGGGCTGCTGCTGTACGTAAACAAGGCCTTTTATTCATTGTCTGGCCCGGGCAGGGAGAGGGAGGTGGTGTGGGGACACTGAGGGAGAGAGGTGAAGTCAGTATTCAGGAATGTGCCTGGGCAAGCCCGGGGTTGACACAAGCCAGATGACTGTGAGGGAATCCTTGGCAGGAGGAAGCCGGGGAACCCCACTCAACTCTTCCATCTCTTCTTCACTATGGCTCCCCTTTTCCCTTGTATTGTCCATTCAGTCAGCCTATGTTTGTCTGCAATGCTTGAGCAGCAGCCAGACTGTCTGCCATAAAAACATTATACAACCAGGAGAGGCACAGTAATGGGGCAGCCTTTGTCAAGCTGGTGGAGCATAGAAACAGCAGATCAAACCTCTGTTTTCTACTGGAGAGTGCAGCCAAATGTGCGTGGTTTCTTCAACCGTATCCAATGTCCACTCTGGAGGCTGGAAACTCTGCAGACAGCAGATTGAAGCTCTCCTCACTATGACTCATCAGATATTAATATGAGGAGAGGACATATGCACAAAGGTCTGACTTTACAGTGAAGTGTTGACAGGTGCAGGTTTGACTTAAAGGCATTAGGGTCTCGTACAACAACAGCCCGATTTCGTTAGGATCCACATTAGCCATTGCCGTGACAATGGCTACTCTTCCTGGGGCACACAAATCAAACATTCAACAGTGTGTGCAAAACAACCCAACACTGTCCAATTCTGACCACAGGAAAACATGTGTCTTTCTTGAAACCCTGGATAGCTTCCACCATCCCTTGTCTAAAATGATTTTCTCCCTTTTGTGCCTGCACCTTTAACTGTGTGTGAGCAGGCACTGCGTTTTGTTTTTGGAAGGAGACGGCAGCCTTACATCACGGTCCTGCCTCTTTCCAGGCTTGCTCCAGCCGCAGGTCACTCTTGTAGCAGATTCTGGTCAAAACATGCTCAGGGATTTCCACTGCTCAGAGTAGAACAGTGATGTCATTGGAGCTGCTGCCCTTGTACAGCCTCCTACACTTGAGTTCCCTGTCATTATGCTACGGGCTCTGTGGGATGATTACATGTGAGTTATGATTGCTCTTGAGTTGTTTGCAGAAATAGACCTTTTTGGGACTGGTGCGTTGGACTTGACACATGCCATGACTAACTGCTTCTCATTGTGGTGACATCCATCAAATGCACTTATCAGCTGCAGTGTTTTTTTCTTCTGTTTAAGCTCTAATAGATTTTCTACTTACACAATGGTGACTCACATGTTCTGCATATAGATGTGTTTTGTTACTCAGATTGGACATGTCAGCTCAAAGTGTTACAAAATGTAGCTGTTGGTTTTGCAAATGGAAACTGACATGATAAGGTCAGGCTTTTAGTAAATGTCTACAGTTTAATCTCACTGAAAAATCTACCAATGCATAGCCTATATCAGGGGTGTCCAAACTGTGGCCCGGGGGCCAAATGTGGCCCGCAGAGCAATTTTTTGTGGCCCTCAAGCTTACCTCTCAATTGGCCCAAAATGTCTTTTTACTGCCTGTGACTTTACATAATCAAACTAAAAGACAGCATTCAATGTGTAACAAGATATCCTTCCACTTTTCTCTGTGGTTATTATATAGAGGGACACTAAGTAGTTTGGTGAAGTAAAATTGGTCACCTCAGAGAATGACCCTCCTTGGTATTCATTTTTGACAATGTGGCCCTCAGTGAAAAAAGTTTGGACCCCCCTGGCCTATATGTTGGCTCGTAGTGATGCAGACCATGCACACAGATCTTTGTTTTGATGCAGTTCAGAAAACCACTCTGTTTGCTGCTCCCGTCACTCTCACTGTTTGAGTAGACTGGTCAACTGGTATAAGGAGCAAATAAACCTGGTCCTTTGCTGAGGCAAGCAACCACGTGACCAAAATCCAATCCAAAAGCCTAAGTACAAAACTGGCATGTATACTTTTTTTACCAGTCAGTACAATTTAATGAATTTTTAATGAGTTATGTTTGCATGTGGTGTGTAATGTGTAATGTGTTTGTTGTTATACATTGAAGTCTGCATTTATTAGGTTCACTACAACTTCAATCGACACTAAAATGCTCTTTTGCCAATTTTATTACCTGTTATGTTAACCTGTTGTGCAAAAGCAATAACTTGAGTAAAGCAGTTAATTCTACATTGATACCTTTCCTTTCCGTTTATACAAAACATATGAATTAACATAACCTACCAAAACATACAAACTATCCATACCATTATATCGTTGTACAATTTAGTAATTTTCATCCTGTTTTAAGATACCAATACAAGAATGATTGTGTTATCATTGTCCATATTGACCCAATATTTGGTTTGTGCTTTAAAGTCTTATCATACTGACTCTAATCAAGCTAACCAAACAGATGAGTCATCAGAGCACTTAGAAGTACGTGTCCATGCATCTCAAATTGAAATATATTAACTGCTCTCTCTTTATCTCCTCCATGCCCCGCCTCTACCTGATTCCTTTACAACGGTGCAACATCCACACAGAGCTCCCAGCTGAAGAAGGTAAATATTGATTTTTCCAGTGTGCCTTCCATACCCTCCTCTTCCTCCTCCCTTTTAACTACATGCTTCAATATCTTTACCAAGGATCTTTTTTTCTGTGTACTGTGAGGCGTAACCTTGGGAGTGGGCTCAACAATGTAGCAAAAACAAGTGGACACACACAGTGGACACACACAGTGGACACACACAGTGGACAAACACAGTGGACACACACAGTGGACACATTAGCCAACAGCAAATTTGCACTATAGCTCATATATCACAACTACATCGGTCTGTTTTTTAAGTTTTTTAAAGCAAGAGTCTTAGGCCTTTGCATGATACAATAGACTGACTGTTTGTCTTTGCATATTGCAGGCAAATCCCTTTGGGAGTTGGTGGTGGAGCAGTTTGAAGATCTTCTTGTCAGGATCCTGCTGCTGGCTGCATGTGTTTCTTTTGTAAGTGTGACACACCCAATAATAATTTAATGCACTGGTCACTTTATTAGGTACACCTGTTCTACTGCTAGTTCAACAAATGCCACAGCAAAGTCAAAGGAAAATGGCCTCACTGACACTATAAACAACATTAACTAAAATAAGTGGCCAGTGAGTGTATATTTACTCATGACTACCAAATGCCCTTTGAGACATGAGGCCCAAATTGGCCAGGAAATTGTCACTTAGGGCCCCTCAACAATCGAATTAACGGTGCCCTTTTCATGTGGAAACTACTAGGCTGTAATATAGTATTTTTCCATACTGCTGATAGGGTTTCATGAAGGGGAACACACTTCTGCTGTGCTGGAGACATAACTATCGACAAGTCGTCCTGCTGCTGCGCCTTAAACTGTGAAGGCGGTTTGGAGGTCGGAGCAGGGTGGAGATGGGGAATCCTGACTGCATAATAACTTTGTTCCGTTGCTGCAGCACGTCCATGGTGTCTCGGGATAAAACTGGTGTTGCTATTTTTGAATGTCGGAAAATGTATATGACACAATATATCTTCCCATGTTTCCAAATGGAGAGCGGGCAGGAGTGGTTTGGAATAAGGGCTTACTTTCCCTTGTGTAAATGAGGCTTTCCCTGTGGTGCCGAAACAGGGCTGCTGTTGTAGTTTATTACTGCTTGATGCAATTGTAGGTAACTGGTCTCTGGTACTGTAAAGTGAATAAACATTTTCAACTTAGACAGACCCTTGTAGTAGCTTGCAAGGTCCAATATTTTTTTCTACCTATGATTGCCAAAGGATTTAGTCATCCACAAACCTGCTGAAGTTCACATGAAACATCACTATAAAGACATGTGATTTAAACCTGGCACCAGGTGGGCCATTCTGAGGATTTACTTTCTACTTTACATGAGAGATGTGAGAGAGAGCTCCAGAGTTCTGTGGACAAAATTGCAAACAACAGAGCGACATTAGCTCAGATAACCACTTGTTACATTAAGGCCTACAATATACCACCTCTAAACTCACAAGACACCACAACATGAAACGGGTGGGTAATGACAGCAGAAGATCACACCTGGTGGTGCAAGGTCTGCTTAATAAAATGGCCAGTGTATGCCTTTATACTAGTTATGATGTGCAATGATCTCGTTTGGCTTTTACTTTGAATACATTTGACTTGACTATGAGGTCTGTGTGTTTTGCATGGCAGATCAGTGAACCATATAATCATGCAATATGGTTCTGAATACTAGCTTTAGCCAGAATAGGCTGTTCTTTTGTACAACCACAAATTGGTCTACTTAAATTTTCTAAGCAATTATGAATTCAATTGTGATATGTGATATATTGATATAAGTAGTTTGAAACTGACATTTTTAAACCATTTTAAAGGCTATTTTGGTAATATGGCTTCCTTCAAGTTTTGTCATCTTGTGCATTCTTTTCTAGACCTTGATTGAATGAGTCGTGCTAATTATTTTCTATCATCATAACCCAGTTTCCTACCTCGTGCAGCAGGTAAATACTAGGTCTATGGACATGTATAGTGAGCATATATTTGAGTAGTGCCTCTATTTTCACAAAAAGTAAGTGCAATGAATTTAGATTTTTTTTATTTTTAGCTAAACCCTTCTGTATCTCTTTTGTCTCCTACGATGCTGCTCTCGGCCAAGAAATGTCATATCATTGCATCCCTAGCTGCTATGGGTTTTTTATATAGGAGTTGAATCCATTCAGTGGCTTCTATGATTGTGTGTGCTGATTGTGTATAGTGTCACATCATTGGGGACAGCCATTGTCGCCCTCCATTCTCTACTGGGTCATGAGGGAGATTTACCTCCTCCAAATGACGGGAATGATGAGCTATCGACCAGGCGCAGTCTGCCGTGACGTACCCTGCTGCTCAATAGTCTGCAATGAATTTACTCTGTATCATCTGATCACAGACTCTCTCTCACCTTTATCAAACTAAAGTCCTGCTCCCTTTTAGTGTTGCAGTGGGTGTGGAAGATTGAAGAGAAAAGAGTATATAAGGATTTAACGTATGTATAGTAGCTTTCATTAGTTGGTATTTAGTTGATTGATTATTATCTATCCAATCAGTCCTTAGAAACTCAGCATTATTAGGCAGCCTTGTCTATCTCCTCCGAAATGTAAAAACTAAAAAGCTAGCAATTTAGCCGTGTTTAAAGTAAAGTAAGCTTTTAATGTGGCATGGTCCTTGGTGCTACTTCAGCAGTATTTCAACTGCAGAACTAGTGGGATCTTTTAGAGAGAATATAAAAAATATCCAATTAATGTGAGTTGTAGGGAGAAATGCATTGTTTTCAGAGGTCAGAGGTCAGAGGAGAAGGCCAGACTAGTGTCTTAAAAACCCTGCTTACTTTTATTTTATTTTTTTACTAGTTTACCTTTTAAATGATGTGTCACACCAAAGCCACACTTAAACTAACCAATGTGGCGGTAACTGAATGGAAAATGTCTTTTGTGGTATAAAGCTGTTAAACATAAGCAATGAAAAAATAAGAATATTCAAGATTATTTATCTACACTTTTTGTCTATCTTAGATTTCACTCACAAGTTTTCTGCCTTGTGGCAATGCACAAAAACATCACAAGTCTATCGTGCTTTTTACATTTATTTTCTTTTAAGTCTTGATAGCGCTTTTTTCATTTATATCTCATCATCTTCTTTGATGAAAATCTAGGGTATAGAACTTCCTGAACTGAACTCTTTTGTATATAGACAGAACACGTATACTGTTTCCACTTTTATGTCTGAACAGTGCTAACACATGTGTTTTAAATATGATGTTCTTGTTTTGTGTCTGTTTCTTGTGTCATCATTTTGATTCTTTTTCAGTTTCTATGACATGCTTTAACTGTGACGGCTGTGGGACTGCAACTAACACTTATTTTGCTAATCGATTAATCTGTTGACTATTTCTTGATTTAATTGATAAATCGTTGGATAGCAAGAGGTGCATAAATAGATTTTACAATTTTTTACAAAATTTGAACCAATTAAAGCTAAACCTATGACAGTTGAAAGTTTTAGGGCCAGTTATCGATTGTTCAATTACTAAGTTACCCCAGTCCCCATAAGCAACAATATTAACTTTATCTAAATAACATTTTACTATTCCTTTGACTCAACCTGAAAGCTGAAAGCCACACGTTGGACTGATAGTTTTAATGTGTTTGCTAAGGCCGTGTGTTTTCTCATCTAGGTGTTGGCTCTGTTTGAAGAGGGAGAGGAGACAACCACCGCCTTTGTCGAGCCTGTTGTTATTCTGCTTATCCTCATCGCCAACGCTGTTATCGGGGTCTGGCAGGTGAGATTCACTCCTCCTATAATGCTGCCGTGTTATGTACATACGCTGATACTCACTAATTAGTGCATGTAATATAACTTCAACAATGTTTAAAAAGACTGTGAAGTTGAACTCTCACTTCTCCTGCTCACCAGATGTTAGGGAACCATCGCTTAAAGTGAGAATTTGCATATAATGAAGCATGTAATTGAATGTGTACTTTTTAATCCACTGGTGTAATAGAAACGCATACAGAGTTGTGAACACGCTAGAAGCAGTGTTTTTCCTGGAATAGTGTATGATTCAATTATTTTGTTGAAATCTACCAGGCATCAATATGAAATCTATTATAGAGGCAGTTGAGCTCACTTGCTGTTTCTGCTTTGGTATGGTAACCCACCTTCCATTAGTATTAAGGGGCCACTGTTGGTAAAGTCAAGTCATTTTCTCAAGCCCAGACAAATGCAGAGGGTTGTGTCAGGAAAGTCATCTGTGTAAAAAAACAAACCTATTTAACCTTAACTAGTCTTAGTGTTACATCCCTAACAACTGTATCCTTAGATAGTCTGTCAGTCTGTCCACTGTCTAGTCAAAATATAAACAAAATACTGAGCTAGTCTGAGCTCATGCAAAATTCAGGAAAGTGCAAATATCTAATACAACCCTTTTCGTTTGACTTTAGATCATGTAGTTCTTTGCTTCACGTTTTGCCCTCGCACATAACATCAATAGCAAACTCCTTGTATGATTACAGTGTAAAGATATCAGATTAAACGTCCTTGGCACTCTCTCTTTAACATCTCACCAACACCTTTCTGTGCACAGGAGAGGAACGCTGAAAATGCCATCGAGGCTCTGAAGGAGTATGAGCCTGAGATGGGTAAGGTGTACCGCATGAACCGCAAAGCTGTCCAGAGGATCAAAGCCAGAGACATCGTCCCAGGAGACATAGTGGAGGTGGCAGGTGAGCCGTGCCTTCCTGAGACTCCTGTCATTCACCAACACTAATGTATGCTTTGACTACTTCCAGAGTAGTCCCCCTTACTACTAACATACACACATACTCAGTCATTCATGAGGCTGGAATCATGGAATATCTCAAACTACAACCTTCATGGTAGCAGGCAGCACATCTGTTGGCGCAGTGGCAATTTGTGTTCACAATGACTTCTGGAAGTTGCCCTAATGTATGAAATGTTGGTTAAAGACCTGAAAATCATGGATTCCAATATAAACAATACAGACTCCTTTTCTAAAATGTTTTAAAATATTAATTGAAATATTGGCAATTAAGTCCATTGCTTCTCAATTTTTGTAGATTTGTTAGTGTTCCTGCAATAAGTAAAAAATATTATATATTTTTTCCCTAATAGATAAAATGTGTAAATATCAGATCCCTATTGTTACTAATATGCTTTTATGAGATTTGCAGAACTGAATTTCAAGTCCCCCTAGCTGTCACCGTACCATGCACACATGAACCTGGAAATGCTGCTGGAATATTTCAGACTACGTTACATAAGAATCAGTTCTGTGGATATGCAGGTGCCAGAGCCGCTGTCCTCCGCTTGTGTCAGTTTCTTTCTCTAAAAGTCCTAGTTTAAGTGTTTTTTAGGCCCAGTTTAATTTTCCACAATGTTCCCAGTTTTCCCCACGCTTTCCATGCTCTCAGTCTCACCACCTGGACGCTCCTCAGTGTTTGTCAGCCCCGCGCTCACACACACATATAATTCCCCTGCTGTAAACTCGGTTGTGTGTGGGCAGCCCGGTCTAAAAATAGCCTTGTTGTCACTCCGGTTCCCGAACATCTGTGTGAGATTTAATATGCACAAATAGCTACATAGGACGCACAGGAGATCACTACTTCACCCCCCCACATGACTGGTATTTTCTTTGCGGTGGTGGGGGCCAGTGTAATCCTTAGCTTAGCATGACTAGCGATTCATGTTGGAAAGGCTTGAAGCAATGTGTGAGGCTGCAGTGTTCATTCATAATCAGCACGGTGCTACTCATTCACAGTAAAGAAGAGAGACGTGCAGTGTGGAGAATATGATACTGTATAGTCTTGCAGTTAATCTGTCTGTGTATGTCTTTGGGTGTCATCCCTAAGACTGACTATTGTCCAGACAGTGTGTAACCCCCCTCAAGCCCAAAGTTGCTACCCCTAATGGTGATAAACGCCAAAAAATGGTGATAAACGCCAAAAAATGTAAACAAATGAGAACCTAGAGGCACATTGGCCGTCATTGGTCATTAATAAAACACCCTTTATTAAATATTGACTGTCAAAAAATTGTTTTAAAATGGATACATGAACCAAACAGCAAGTATAAACATTGCCCCGGGCCCTTGTCTTCTCAAAATCCTTTTCCTTGTGACAGCGGACACTAGTTTGGGCCGGTACCCTCATCACAAATGCAAACTCACTCAGACAAGCCCCCCTTCAACTGCCAGCACTGTCACTGTCAACACCAACTGTATCGCCATGACAACGCTGTGTGCTTCAACTCTGTAGTTCACGAGGGCTCAAGATTGACACCTCTGTAGGGAGTGGTGAAATGAACCACCTGCTGCCTTTTCAATGACACTAGTTTTGAGATGGCTGGTGTGTCACAATTCAAACTTTGAATAGATGACTTTCATTCCAGTTTTTTCATAACGCACCAAGGGCAGTCAATTAATGTCGTCCTTGGTTAGTTTTCATGAATGGAATTGTAAGCGGCAATTGAAAACGCGCTCTTTGTCTGGAAGTTGAAGCTGATCAATAGAATAGTGTACAAAGTTATGTCCGCACGCTGTCATTTTCACCCTGTTGGCTGCCTGTCACCGCCATAGTTGCTGAGCAGTTTTTAAACAGTGATAGGATGTGTTCATGTCCCATTGAAAATAAATGTGTCATTGTGGAGCAGCAACTTGAATCTGACTTCAATAAAACAAATTAGATTCTATCAATATTTTCTCTGCCGACATGCTAGAGATTGGGCCCACGATCCGATCGTTCCGTGGGAAGCGACTCCTAGGGGGGTGGAATAAACTGAATGGAGGCATACGAAAAGGACACTGTCAACAGTAAGTACCTTTTTGGGCAAGAAAAGAACATAAATATTGACTTAAGCTTCCAGGCCTCTCCGCGGTGCCTTTGTGTAGGTACAAGAAGTAGTCCGAGCCAGCCACAGTTATGAAACAGCTGTGATTCGTGCCTACACTGGAACTTTCCTCCGCTTTTTTAAAAGAGGTGACTGCCTTGGTCAGGTTTTCACTTGTAGAGAACAAGTCATGAGGAACCACAATGACAGTTATCCTAATGAAGTTGTATTGCTAGTATGATGCAACATACCTGAGTTGCAATGTTTTGCAAATGGTAGGCTGTTTTTATTCAGGTATGTGCAAATGTTTTAAGCAGGTTAAACGACATGCTGTTTGATAAATCGTAGCAATGTATTTTTTCCCATCAGTTTACAAAGTGCAATGTGAGTGTTCAGATGCTTTTTGCAATTTTGTATCTAAAGTCATCTATCAAAACTCAACATGTATACAAAGCTAGGTAGGTTCTTTATCCATTTCCTTATTAGGCTAGTTGTCGGCTGCTCACATCCTTCAGTCTCTTCATGCTGACGTTGATCAGTTTTGTGGAGTTAAACCAGGATAGGCTGGCTACTATCTAACTCAAATCAATTGGCTTATGTCCCAAGATGCACTAAAAATCTTGGATCCAGATGATACTTCAGATCCACAATATGATCTCTTATAGTTTTTTACTCACTTTCGACAGATAAACACTAAAGTATGAAATCATTGCTATTTTTTGCAAAAAAATTTGGCACTTTCCAATCCCTAACTGTTCCAAAGCACTGGTTGTATTAACATTTTTCACAGTCAAAGACAATAATAATAACAGCCAGACACAATTTAAAGTTATCTCTTTTTAAACTGATGAAGTTCACAAACTCATAAATGCCTTTGAGCAGATGGAAAGCATATCTGTAGGAGGATGTAGCAAGCTTTTTAATGTAGGTGTTTGAAGAAGAATTTTGTGACCTTGGACTATTGTGCCAGATTGAACCAGTAGCCCCTAGCTACTTCTCCTACACAAACACGTCTCCCCCACTACTGCTCTTGCACAGCTGATACCTAGCTACTTATGCAGGACACTTTATTAGGTAGTTTTTGTACCATTTTCTTTAGTTTGTGACCAGTCAATGCCACATTCAGTCTCTTCAGCTTGAGCTTTGAACATGTGGTGTTTGTTTTGGGACTTAATACATGTACTATAATTATAATGCACAATAACTATAATAAAATATTTGTAATAACAAGAATGATAACAGGTGTTCATAATAGAGTGGCCAGTGAGTGCATTTACTGGACAGTCTCTGTTTCACTTCCAATTTTAACACAGCAAAATATTTTACACATTTTCCAGACTATGGAGCCCCAAACGTTGATCGAGAGAGCACTCAGAGAGATGTCACTATGAGAGCTCCTTTTGAAAAGTTTTTACAATGGAGAAAAGGACATCCTGTTTATATGAGTGAGGAAATGGAGAAACTCAACAAGATGTCCAATGTTACGTGTGCTTCAAAATCCTGTAAACGCTTTTAGCCGTGAAAGCGTTGACAGCTTAATACTCTGAGTTGGCATTAATGAGGTGATTATTACAGAGATTTCTTTTATGCCAATGATTTGAGAAACAAACAAGTAAGGTGTATTCTACTGGTCTCAAAGTGTTAGGTGAGTGATGTCTGTGTTGTGTCAATGGGACCGAGACTGGCTGCTTTTTATTGCCATAAGATTTCTGTTGACAGGCTCTGACCGAGTAGAAGAAATAACTGTTTGGTTTTGGGGCATTAGCTGCTTATAAGTGATGTCTTTAATACACTGGCGTATTAAGGAGCACGTATGAAAGAAGCAGTTGAATCCATTTTGCGCATTTGCCTGACGTGTGTAAAAAAGAAAATGGACTATGAGAGCTCTGAGAGGATGCAAGGAGAAACAAAACTAATAAATAATCAATCATTTTAAAGAGAGCAATGTGACTCCATCGAGGTTGTATTGAGCTGTAAAACTAAGGTCTGCGGATTTGCATTTGACTTGTTCTGCCTCATTCCCATTTTCACTAGCCACTTTGTTAGGTATACCATGTACCTAATAACGTTTCTTGCCAGTGTAGCCCACCTGCATCATGTTTCGTCGTCTTGTATGTTCAGAGATGGTCTTTTGCCCATGTAATGAGTAGTTATCTGAGCTAATACTGCCCGTCTGTTAAACCAGTCTCTGACCTCTTGTATCAAAATGATGCCTATTTTTACCCCCCAGATCTGCTGTACAATAGATGCTGGATTGTTTAGACAGGGTTGTATGTGAAATAAAGATCTTCCCAGCACCAACCAATTCTCTTTCTTGTTTATTCTGATACTTGGTTCAAACTTAAGCAGGGCCACCTTTTTAGCATTTTTTATCACATATTGGCAATACTATGTGACTGGCCGATTAAATATTTGTGTTGCTGATTACATTGTACTTAATCAAGTGGCCACTGAGTGTATATTAATGTCAATTATGTTACTGTATTTTTCATTAGTTGGTGACAAGGTCCCTGCAGACATCAGAGTGACGTCCATAAAATCCACCACACTGCGGGTAGACCAGTCCATTCTCACAGGTAACTGTCAGCCCTATTTATGATTACAAGACCTTGATTCTGTTAAGGTTCTAAGAACACTAGGGCCTGCAGAATGTCATCCTGTACATTGTTTATGCTCTTTAGGAGAGTCTGTGTCGGTCATCAAACACACAGACCCTGTTCCCGACCCCAGAGCTGTCAACCAGGACAAGAAGAACATGCTGTTTTCTGTAAGTCTTCTCCACTGTGATTTATACTTTACTGGTTGTGGTCTGTCAAACAACCAGAGCAGAAAAGGTTGAAAACAATCAGGCAACATGTTCAAAGTTCATATAAAGTATTATGAAGTATAATGGAGGAGGCTGGTCCAGACCTATTCACCTTCCCAGTGAAGTGGAGTGAAGTGGGTCAAGAGTCCCACATCTTTCTACCTTTTCATTTCACTGTAATTCTTTTGGCCAATCAGACAACGTGTCCAGTTGTCCAGTTGTTTTTTCTTTCCTCAAATTAATTCACAAATGCATTAATCATTTAGCACCTGAGCCGTTAAGTTCCTTTTTTGAGAGACAAAATAGTAACAGAGTCACTAGAAGCACCACCAATCACGACTGTAAAATACCATACTGCAGGACTAGCTTTGGACAGACAGCTTTCTCATTTTCTCATCTGGAACTCACTACCATCTCATCTCATCACCTCAAGACCATACCTGACTTTAACATGTTTACTAACAAACTTAAGAAATGGGTGAAGACAAACCAGAACTGCTCTCATTTTTGATGATTTGGTGTAAATATATAGATTTATTTATACTGCAAGATATTAATGTTTTATATTTTTGATAATGTTAGTATTTTAAGAATGAACTAGATTGTGTTATTTAAATTATAATTGGTAGAAAAGCCCAACCAGGGACA
>JAVQKC010128022.1:0-21742 GCA_036025475.1 Philypnodon macrostomus
ATGCACCTACGATGAAAATTTCAGACCCCTTCATGACTTCTAAGTGGGAGAAATAGCAAAATAGCAAGGTGTTCAAATACTTGTTTTCTTCACTGTATATATATATATATATATATATACATAAATAAAATCTGCAATCTAGAAAAACACATATATAGTTCCACCTTAGCACAATTGTCAATGCATTTGAATGGCACTTTTAGCATGAGCTAATTCCTGGAACTATTGAGAGAATACGTTGCCGTTTCAGTCTGCGTCCCAGTTGTCCTCGGAGCTCTAAAGACGGAGCTCAGAGTGACAGAATCTGTGAGTTGAAGCGTTCCTGTTGTTAACTCGGAAATAAACAAATCTATTACATTAACAGCTTCATTTAGCATTTAGCAGGATTAACAACAACAGGGATTTTAGCTTGTTTTGTAATTGCAGATGCTAAAATACACCACAGCAACATGCTAACAGGTACCGGGTGAGAATAGTGAATGGCTCATATCAAATTAATTAAAGTTAATTGAAAATGATAAGAGTTATATTTTTTATTTTCTTGTAAAATAGGCGCCGCCATGTTGGATTTTTCAGCTCGGGGTTGTCCGAGTTGCCCCGAGTTTCCGAGTAGGAATTCCCACATCAAGGGCCAGTTGATTTTTACAACTTGGAAATCCCGACCTCTGAGTACAACTGGAACGCACCATAAAAACTGGCCCATTGTCTGAGAACTGAGAACTCAAGCTCAAGCTAAAAGTGCCTTTGAAATGCATTGAGAATTGACAAATTTGAAGCCGCATCGTTCAGATTTTTTGGATCTCTGGTGGCGCAACTCTCTTATTTCTATGGCTCTGGCCCCACCTAGAATGCCACTGCAAATTTGATCATGTCTATTGTATATGCAGAAGATTAGCGGCGTATTTCTTGGTACATTTCACATTATGTCTTTCAATTTTCTAACTGCAGCTAAATTATTCACTGGAACAAAAATCCAGTCTTTTCTATACTTTCTGCTCTCCATTATCAGTAACTACAATGAGGCTGCTAAGTTAGCCTGTGCCTCTGCATCTGTCTGCTCTGTCTCCTCTGTTGTTCCCACTCTATAAAAGAAACAATTAAGCATATCTTGTTTAATGACTGAGTCAAATTAACATTCAGAAACAGTCAGACACATTAAACCGAAGCTGCATTTGTTCAGCCGTTCTTTGTTCAAATCAAATCTGTTCACGGCGAGAATTAAGTTTCTGGGGGGAACACACACTTTGCATAAGCCAAGCATGGATTCTTCATGCAACATTCGCCAAGGTCTGCCATGTTTGAAATCATTGTAGGTTTTTAGGAGTGGGGGTTTTAAGCTTTCTCTGTAGTATTAAAAAAAACTACTTTTTTTCAGGGATAACTGCTATTGAGCCTATTTACCTAGGCTGTAAATCTCACAATAGTAAAATGGTTCCTTTACTGACCCCTTGTGGCTGGAGATTATATTTAGACCCTATCTAACAGTAGATGGGGGGATTTTATTTTTTAGGGGTGAATGCTCTATCCGCTGATCCAAAATGGTAAAGAATATATCAGATGAATCATTTTTTATCCTATATGACTCTTCCTTTGTTCCTTTATTGAGCTTCTGGCTGGATATGGTATATTTGGCCATATCTCGTAATGGGTGAAGGATCAACCATTGACCCAAAGAGGTATTTTACTGTTTCTCAACAATAGAAAATTTCTGATTTAGATGGTGTTCCGGATCAGCACCTGCACAACCATTACTTCCTTGGCATTTTTACTTTTGAGTTTTATAGCTAACATATACCAATAATCAACAGACCAACAAACCAACCTGAATGAAAAGTAATCCGTTTTTGACATTTTTCCTTGACGATGTAGTATTATGTATATTTGGCCCATAACAACTTCCAGCAATCTAAAAACACTACCCTTGGGGGTACATTCTCTGACCTTTACAAAGGAAGTCGGGATTAGGGTACATGGGGTGTGAAGAGGCATGCGTTTTTATGAACGTAGCCATTGCCTTGTGTGTGTTTTGCACTCTCACCCCTCCCACGCCCCGACCATCCCGAGCCCCCCGCGTAGGGCTGCTCCTATCTGCACTGCGACGGAGCGGAGATGGCCGACTGGGGGATCATTACAAGGGCCATAAAAGAGCCATTTACAGGACGGCCAGCCAGTGGAGTCAGCACGGTCCTGCCCCTGCCCCCCAACATGATTCTGTAGCAGTGCACCATGCTGGGTCACAAACTGAAAGCCCCCAAAATGCGGAGAATCTGATCACTTAAACATGAAGGTAAAATATGTGGCACTTTTAGGATAGCAACAGAGAAAGAGTTATAGTGTTTGACCGGGGAGAACTTGAAAGACAAAACATGAATGATTGAAGATATTAGGCTGAATACAATGAGCCGTTGTAAAGAAATCTTAAATTACAACTCAACGCTTCACAGTCCCTTTGGTCAAAGAAACATTGTAAACATTTGAAGATGTCTGCGTCAATAAAACACTCTTTCTAATTATCTTGTGCGTGGGTGGATCACAGTTGTCTGAAATAAACTTTTTCGTTTTTTTGGGTTGAAATACGTAAACAGCAAGCACACAGATGAGTCATCCCTCTTTTGACATCAACAATAGTGAGAGAAAGGTATGTCCTTGAGGTTGTATATGTACTTTTAACATGGAGTAAAATCAACTATTGTATAGGGCCAATCCATATACTCGTAATCCCAAAAGGCACCAAAGTCAAGCCTTAGCAAATGACTAACACATTCACTTTCTTAGTGAAGTGGGCCAGGAACCTTTCCCATTTAATCTGTATTCATCTGAATTTAATCATAAGTGTTTATTTAAAATGGCAGGTCTTCCTTTTGGTTGGATATTTTCCAAACTAGGTCGACCCCGGGCAAGTCTTTTTCTTATATTTTGGTACCACACCCTACATTCAATCTGCATCGAAATGTTCCGTCCATCCTGAAAATGGAAAGGACCAATTCTTTGTAAGGATATATACAAAAATGAGTATGTCATACTACACTATTTAAAAACAGTCAAACTAAATCTCAGTAAGCTCATTCATCTAGTGGCCCCCCAAAAGCTCTAAAAATTATTTCTGTGAATTTGGTTCTTCCACATGCAACAAATGTGGTGTTCCCCTTTATGTTACAACAAACAAATGTTGATTTTCCTCAAATCAAAACTCCCCAATCATGTAAAACAGCAGTCTTGTTTGGCTGCATGTGAAACACTGTAGAAGGCCACCGAGGGGGTACAGACGGAGGCATGTGTGTTCCTCCCCACTGTTAGCCCTCCTAATCAGGCCTGCTGTAGCCTGTACATTTGAAGCTGGTTTGTGGCGGAGCCGTGCTGAGTGTGCTCCCGACAAGGGCCCTGTTTCCCCAGGCTACATGTCTGAACCTCCTCTCTCTTGGACTGGGGTTAAGAGCAGACATATATGCACAGGTACAGCACAAAAGAAAAAACTGTCTAATTTTTCACTATTTTACAAAAAGTTTCTGCTGGTTTTTAGATCTGATTTATCTGTCATTAATCAATTGCATCTACATACGTTTTAGAACTAGAAGCACTCAAAATGCTCAGAAATCTCAATGTATAGTGCCCTGGTCTTGAATTTGATCTCGAAGTTCAAGGGTAAAGGCTTTTCCATTAGGCCACAAAGGCCACAGTAGTAAAGAATCCACTAGACTAGAAAATGCTTGATGGGAATCAGAACGCACACTCAAAAAAGTACTTTTGTTCCATTACTGCCTCCTTGTGACTAGAGTTTGTATCTACTTGGAGGATAGCTAGGATAACACTGTCTTGCAATGGTACACAATCATACAGATCCACACCAAAAACAAGTATAGTAATCTTTCCTTCTTAGCAGAGTGCCAAATTAAAACCATTACATTTCTAACTGATCACCATTTGGCATTTTATGAAATACGCTTCTAAAAATGTCACAAATGTTATTATACACATTGTTTGGGGGGGTTTGGATTTCGTATCATTACTCATTTCCATGGTTCTCAAAGTTTGGTACGGGTCCCACTGGTGGTACTAGGATTTTTGTTAGTGGTACTCAGGAATCCTTTGCAGTAGAGTCTATGGGGCTTGAATTTGATCTGCTCTAGACCTAATTAAGTAGAATTTGGTTTAGACTCGGTATAGTACAGTCCTTGTTTAAGTCCTGGTTAAATCCTGATTCAAACTGACTTTGACATAATTATTAAGTCTGTTTTTTTAACCTGGTTTAATCCTGAATATTAGTTAAATAATTCAAAAGTTTGAGAACCACTGACCTGCACCAAAAACACAAAAGTACTTTAACCTTGTTTGTATGTGACACCACGTTTAATATTACTCATTTAATTTGAGTGTGGGGTACAGAAGTGCAAATGCTGTTCTGTTCTGTTCTGTTTGCTGTAGGCCACTCTTTTGTCAAGTGAAGCTAGCATGCATTAGTAAGTTCCCCCTGTAGTTAAAAAAAAAAGAAGAAAAAAAAAAAGAACAAAATTATAGACTTCCTTTCTCATCCAAAGTCAAGCAGTGAGGGAACTCGTAAAAAAGGGGATATCTGAAAGAAACAGCTAATAAAAGCACTTGAGCACTGACACAGTTTCCTGCGGTGGGGCTGCTAAATGGAAGAGGGAAGGACCGCTCTGAGGCCGCCACACACTGAGGGTCTGAAGGACACGCTGATGTGTGGTCAGCATGCATAAACATACTGTATGGTGCATTATAAACATGGACGCAAGCTTCAAAATGTGAACAGCAAATATGCTCAAAAGTATTATTATTATATTGCAAAATTATTGTTATCGTAATATCAGTAAATGTAATATCAATAGTGCTAAATTGTAAATATATTAAAATAACGCCATGGTCTTGACAATTTGTTAAAATATTTTCTTTCTATTAGATCCTTGAATGAAGATGTGTTGTGACTAAAGAAATATTGTATGTATGTATAATTTTACAATGTACTTAATTTAGTCCTACACGTGTTACATTGTTTAAGTCCTAGTTTGGTAGTTTGGATTTTTTTTTTATTTGATTTTTGAACTAGTGAGTTTAACTAGTAAACTGTTTCTGCCTAACTGAACTTGCATCAAAACACTAAAAATAAATAAATAAAAAGTAATTGAATATCAAATCATCCAGCCCTAACAGCAATTGTGTTATATGAACATCAATTGTGTGATTTGGCTTTCCTGACTAGGGAATTGAACCCCTGACCTCCCATATCTAAGGCAGGAGAATGAACCACTTCAACTTAATAATCAGCAGACTACACCTCTCTGCAATATTTCAGTTTTCTTTCTCTGAGTAAGCGGATGTAGGAGTTTATCTTGACTCTGGCTGTGATTGGTAATTAAACCTAGATAATGTATTCAGATGTTTTTTGTGTTTCCCTTTAGAACATGCTACAAACTTGTATCTGTACTAGAGTCAGCATGACAGCATGTTAACCTCTTCACAAACACAAGCTCTTTAAATCCTGTCTGGTGCAAATACCCCCCTGACCAACACGGGGGAGCCACTACAAAAAGAGTATGATAATGCAGCACACAAAATACCACCATAGAGTCAAATCACATTCCAGTCGTGTCCCTTCTCTGGCTAATGCAAGTATTTTATATCATGAACAACTGCTCCTTAAGTCATTTGCAGCTCAATGCATTTGATAAATAGCTTGTTGGAAGAAATAAATCTGTAGAACAGATTGTGTTTTTCTGTCAGGACCGTTAAGGTAATAACATGGTTTTTCAAATGGTCCTTATATTGAAGAAAATGCGGCGTTACTGTATAAAGCAGATGTGAAATACTGCCTGAGAGCATCCACTGGCTTCTTACGTATAAAGATAGAAGGAAGCCAACTTGAACAAACTTATAAAAGTGTGACCTTAAAGTACTAATAAACATAGCTCCAGTACCTGGAGCACTACAAGGGCCTTTCATATAAACTATTACGTTGTCTCTTTCAATTAAGTACATTTCATTGGGATGCCAAATCAGCTTCCATCAGCTGTGAACACCACATCCGCAACCTGAAAAACAAAAGCCTCACCAGCTTTTTTAATAAGATGCAGACAATCCAGAAGGATCTTTATAGTAAATGCCACAACTCATTAGGCTAATTACCCTATCACACATTTACTCGGCTGCTATTAACAAAGTAGGGAGACAGACAGGGAAAGAGGGAGAAGAAAACCACACATCTCCACATAAAGTTGGCATTCTAGCAATTAGTGAAAAACATTAAAGCCCACACAGACTTCCTGAGCAAAATAATTAAAGAAAAATGGCAGAGATGCTTATTCTTCATGCCTTTCTCTTTTCAAAGTCACAGCCCCCATACGAGTCGAGGCGGCAACAGCGCCACATCAGAGCACCATTAAACTGAGAGTCTATTTGTGTCTTTTTGCACAATCCGACTCACCGTGGGATGCTCTGACTTGTGAAGTCAAATTTAATTGCATTTACAACAAGGTAACAAGGTGTGTTTAGTCATTAGCTCCTAGCACGGGTAAAAATAATTCCAAAAACTTGAATCTGATGGTGGCTCCCTGAAAACAGACAGTACAGATTTCACTTAGCAGCTACAAATAATTATGTTTTAACAGCACATGCTGGTGAGCACTCTGCTCTGTGAGCTCACTGCTGCGTCTGACACAGATGATCACAATGTTCTAATTGGACACATTACACATTCAGTTTTAGCTTTGACAGAGTTTACCTTACAAGTGACACACAGCCGTCTTCACACAGAATGTCAAAACACCTATTCATTAATCTAGAAGTAATGCACATGTACGTTATAATGTAAAGAACAGTAACACTGATTTTAGTATAGTGTGCAATATTGATTGGACATGTAGCATTCTGCACATTAAAGTTTGACTTATTTACAAACGTTAATGTGAAAGCAAAATGATTTTGGTTGGTTGGTTTGTCACAAAATAATATATGGTCAAATGTATTATCCAAACATTATGATACTTAATGATATGGTAGTGTAACTTTTATATGCTGTATGTCCTTGAACTTGATAATATGAATGGAAAGTCAGCCATTACTTCATAATATAACGTTATAAGTACACTACTAGTAGAAAGTAAACAGCTTGTAAAAAGAAAGGCTCATTATGATCATTTTGACACTACACATGCTTTAGCTCCATGTTAAGAGAATGAGCAGCAGTGTGTGTGATCCACATGTGGAAGCAGGAGAAGGAATGACTGGATGATGATGATACAAACATGGCCGCTCACATCAAAGGAGCCTGGCATCTCAGAGGAGTCACTAAGGCCTTTACAGCAGTGTGCCTGGGGCCCGAAGTGGGGGTCTGCTCTGCTCACACAGCACACACAGCAGTAGCAGATACCCGCAGGGGGCCCCCGGGAGCCGGGGCCCATACAGTCTGCACACTCATCCATACAGGTCTGTATCGTATCAGGAGGAGAGGCAGGCAGCTTGTGTCTCGTTTGGCTCCACAAATCTTGTTAGTGGTTTGGTGTGCTGCCTACACCAGGAGTTGGCCCAACTCGATTAAAAATGTCTGTATTTTGAATAATTTACTTCATAAATAGATAATACAAGCTCATTATAAGGAAGCATCAATATTCTAGTGATAAGCTGAAGGGGGAGAGCTTTCTGCCTTTACTGGTGTTTTTGGGTTGTGCCCAGCAGTGTTTTTCACTGCCTATTTTCTACACATAACAAGGTGGTGCCTTACAGGGGTTTTGCATGGCAAATAAAAGCATGGCATTTGGAACAACTGTGTAAGGGCCGATGTGTAAACATTCAGAGAGAAGGGTGACAAAGCACAGAAAGGGACATACTGTTTTGTTTTGAGAGAATCTATCTATTTGATATCAGCCAATGAAACCACTGGAGCTTGAATCCAGAAAGCATGGCAGATCTAGTTCTCTAGGCAGCAAAAACAATGTTCATGGCACCATTGAAGCTAAGCAACAAAGTCTGAACACAAAATCTCGACTGACTGAAGTCTGACTTTTAATCAGACGAACAGTATACATTAGCACCAGTAGTAGTTGTTCATAAAAACATACCAGAATAAGCTGATCTACCAGATGAAATCTGCTTACCTTTGAAAATGACTGTTGGCGTGAAAGAGAAATACATGATATTTTACAACTGAGGTCAAACAAAAATGCTGCATGTAGTAAGAGAAGGCCTAGTGAACCTTTACATTTAATGGCACTTTGTGGTATACTATATTACCTATTGTACATAATTATATGGTGTAATTACCTCCTATGATGCATAGGAAGCATTTCACATAATGAATAGCCTTGGCCTAAAACTCCGTTGGCAATCTATGGAATGTTTATTTGAAAGTCTATCGAGTTAATTCAGAAAGGGGAAAATGGATGGTGCTTGTGCTGTGCTTTGATGAGTGAACGCATTCAGGAAAAGGTGCTCTCTATATTTAAGTGATGCTAAGTGAAAAATGAAGGAGCCATCTTTGAGTGCACATTTGAAAAGCCTTTACAGTATGTCACGCTTAGTTTAAAAAACACCATAAAACTAACGTGAGCGCTTGAGGCCATCTTGGCCTTCATCAGGAAATAGCAATCAATTTGCTGCAATTTCTTAAGCACAGCATGAAGCAAAGGAGAAAAGTAAAATGTTTTTTCTTCAAAGAAAATTAACTTGAAGGCAGAACGGTATGCACCAGCGATCTGTTTACCGAAACACTGACTGACAAAGTCACTGTCCTTATGTAGTTTCTATTGAATCTCTACTGCTTGTTAGTATGGTTTAAACTTTCCATCTGGCTCTTTCATATACTGTAGTAGACCCACCTGTAAACCGCTCTCTTGTCTGACTCCAGCTGGGCCTGGGGGTCAAGGGTCACACTGACAGAGGTGTTTCCTGCTGCAGAGGCTGCTGGGATATGGACCTGTGGGGTCTTAGTGTTCTGCTGAGTGGTGCCCGTCATCTGAGGAGCAAAACACAAAGACAAGATTCTTTTGATTATGTAAAAAAAACCTATGGCCATCGAAGGTCACTTGATTTGTGGAAATTTAGTCTTGGTCTTGATGTTTTTAAATGCCCTTTACAAATATAATTGTCTTGTTTTGATCAGCACACACTGATACTGGTGGTACTACTAGAAAAACTCATTCTACTGTGTATAATCTGATGGAGTACCGTACTTGAGAAGGTGCAACAACTGCAAATGGTCATGAAGCTATAATGAATCAGTGTTGCATGTCAGGACAATGGTTTTGTAATTGAAGCAAAGTGACTGTCTAACTGTACAAGGCATACAGTTAATCAATGTGAAAAACCAACAGACACAATTTAAAGCTGAGTATTTCGGTTTTTATGTTGTGATGCTTTACCAACACAATTTGTTGTCTTCTCCAGCTCACCCACTTTTCTGTCTCCTTCATTCCCTCTAAGGAAATGAGTCTAACAACCCCCAACGCCTTTTTGAGTCAGGGTGGGGTAGGAGGAAGCTTCAAGTCTTAATCCCAGCACCAAATGGGAAATAAATTAGCTTCTTCACACTTAACTAGCTCTCATTTGCATTTGCCGAGCGCGCAGGCTGCAACTCGGGAGCTTTCCCCTGGCACTAATCCTCTGGGCGAAAGGAGACAGGGGTGCTGTGGTCCGGGAGAAACAGGCTCAAGATGCTCTACTTCCCATCCATGGGATGGTCCCCAGCATTAGACAAAGACTGCTCCGCCAGCACTAGGGCTACATTAATTACACTGTCCTGTGGCATCAGCGCTGTAGACTTGGACAGTATTCTCATATTGTGAACACTTAACTCTTTGACTGACAGTAGGTGACTAGATAGGTGAAAAGTGCATTTCTAAGAGACCCAAAGCATAATCCAAAGTATTGATTTAAGCCAGTGACATTCCTGCAACTACCTAAGGCAGAGACCAACAGACACTATCTATGGGCAATTTTAGATTATGAATGTATGTATGTTTTAGAAAGTGGGAAGACGCTAAATAACCCAAAGAAAACTAAATGCTATCAATTACACAGAGTTTTGCCTGAAATAAATGTAACTGCCTTCAAATGCAAGCTTAGTTAAAATAATTTACACTTCAGTCTCTCTTCTGGACGACTCTCAGCCTATTGAATAAGCTCATTAATCACCAGTTTGAAAACAAGGCAAGATTGGAGCGGAAACATTTATCAGCTACACCAAGTGTGTTGCAGTTACACTATACGCCTTTTACAGGTTAATCAATACATTGTGCTAAAGTGAGATGCTAATTGATTTTCCCACACACGTATAGAACAGTTAACACATATGGAGTAAGTCACAGCTAATGAACAAATCACAGTTTTGTTGCCAACAAAATTAGAGCAGAATAGAGCATCACTGTAGCTAGTCCAATCCATGTTATTATCAGTCTGAACGCTGTACACATGAACCAGCAGCACTTGTTCTCATGTTACACAGAGGGCCGGGAGACGCTGGGGTGACTCACTGCACTCATCTCTCGAGACACAAAGAGGTACAACAAGCCTGGCTAACGAGTCTGGCTGGGAAAGGTAATTAACAATCTAAGTGCAGTCAATACCAATTCAACAGCAAGTGGGACAGCTCACAGACATCATCATTGTATTAGTCTACATATAGCTCTGGTTAAATTGGGCCAATCTATATAGTATTTCATAAAAAAGTTAATATAGTTCAATGTTTCTTTACTAATGGATCAAGAACAAGATGGAGGTCACAAGGAGGTTCAAATTCCTCCAAAATTGTGAAAAAGATATACAAGACCATAAAGAAATGTCTCTGAACAGTGTGGAAATGCTAGAAAATTGTCTGACCTGTTGGCTCTCCTGGTACGATGGTGGAGGAACGCTCTGAGTGGCCATCATTGTCACTGCTGGTGCTGGGGACACATGTTGCATCATGGGATTGCTTCACATTAAGACTGAAGGGATAAAAAACAGAGCAAAAAAAGCACATGAATGTAGTGTGAGACCAGATTGTGAATTCTATTACATCCACCAGGTGCTGCTATGATTAAATAATAGACTCTCTTTCTCCATTTTATTAATTCATTTCTTTGCTCTATCTGCGTGTGCATGTATGATGTATTAATAGCAAACCACCAAGCAGAAAGGAAACACGCTCAGTGATGGGGGCCCCTTTACAGCAATCCTTTACATAGCAGCGGGTTGATAATGACAGCACAAACAAACCGACTACTTGTTTACCAATTACAGACAGCTATGCCTGTTTGCTAATTACAGCTTGGGCTCTAAAACAATGCTGTGTACCGGGGTCACCTTGTCTTGTGTATAGGCTGCCGGTGTTGTTGCACTGTTACCGACCAATCAAGAAGGCTAATTAGGGCTCTTGTCAGTTAGCTAATTGCTATTGGCCAGAACCCCACCGGGCTCAGGGCCGTACCCTGTGGAACACCACTGTAACAGCCGCCCCACCCCGACTCAAGAGCTAATTGGCCTAGGGCTAAGTTACACACACCAACGCACACAGATGGACCCCCTACTGACAACCCAACTTATAGGTGAGCACAGCAGGCACACTATCCTCAAGCTACAAATAACCTACTGTACGTGGATGAAAATGTCAGAAAAAATACACATCTGACCTAAAGGATAACACTGTACTATTTATTAAACATTTTCTTTATAATTCTCCAAGGTCCACTGTCAAAACATTATATCCTCAGTACAATAGATGAAAAAGTGTTATAGTGGCAAACAGCTCGATATGCCACATAAAGCCTCGTGTGGTCATAAAAGGCCAGCAACAATTACAATGGACTGGTGCACTTGGACCAAATGGTATTGACCCACAGGAAAAGGTTTGATTATGAGCTAGTGGCATGGAACTGGAACATCTGAACCAAATCTCTGCGCCGACCACATCAGCTTAGTACTACCGCCTCAGGAAATAAAACAGGTGTCTCAAGTCCACCTGAGCAGTGCAGTCAAGAAAGGACAGCAAGCAGTTCAGATAGCAATCTAATTAGAAATACATTCTAACATTACATTACAGTCAACTGTAAAGACGATACCTACCATAGCTTACAGACCACCATTTACAACACACTGTACAACCTTAAATGTAAAAGGTGCATTGGTTCATAAAAGGCATAAAATGCTAATGTATATCAACCTTCTATTTCTTGCACAGAATGACAATATAATTTCAGAATTAAGTGAGTGCCACTGTTATAAATATGACATTGTTCTATGAACCTGCAGAATTTAAATGTGTAGTGTTTTAACACATTTGGATAATGTCTGTGTAAGACATGAATTTCATGTATAGCACGTTTGACTTTTTGATACCTAAGACAACAATAACAAAATGTAAATGACCTCTATTCACAATTCAGTAATGGTCTACTATCTATGACAATGCAGAAATCTTCACCAAAAATTTTACTATGCACATTATTGTATTATGCAAAAATCATCTGGTTCTTTTTGCTAAACAGGAAGTGAAACCAAACTTAATCAGAACAAAAGACAACAGAGGTTCTTCACCAGTGAGCTCATCTCCTTCTCTAACCTGGCAATGAGTATGACCGGAAAACTGAGGGCAAGACATCTGGCTAAGACCTTTTTGCATGGGACCAGCAACCAGACAATCCAGTGTTGCCAAAATGTAATGCTAAATGGTGGGTTTAATTGCATTGACAAGGTCTAATTTGGGGTTTTAGTCACATATTTGCATGTTTTATCCTTCCACACTGCGCCCTGCCTAAGTATTCAGAGCTGCATAATGCCCTGTTTTTGCCGCCTTCTGTGCGCCCGAGTTTGTTTGTGAGTCTCCACGAGTCATTTTGTGTACTGATTGCGTCTTCTGCTTTCTGTTCTCATTCCAACTGGTATCGGCTGAAAGGCATCTTCTCTGTTATCAGTGCTCATTTTAATTGCAAATGCAGGGAGCGTGTTAGTGATTAAATGGAAAATTGCACATTAATTGATGAGACTGAAGATAAAGCAATTCCAATTACCGCCGCAGTATTTTAGGCGGCCTCTCAAGTTTCGCCATCCCTCGAAGGAACGGTGCCACCGAACGCCAAATTTGCGTGGGGGCAATCAAGCGTCTATAAATATACACAGAAACACATGAACGCAGATGCGCACCATACCCCGGCTGCTGAAGCGTAAATGTACTTACAAAACATACATAAACGCAAATGCAACGGGAGAAAAGTGAAAAATAACCATCCATAAAAAGAAACACAAAATAAATAAATAACATGGATGGCTGCTACTTTCAATGAACTTTCTAATTATGTGGGGTTATAAAGTGAGTTCTAAAAAGTATTTTGTATTGCCATGTTCCAAAATCCAATGTCACAAACAAAAATGGCAAACAAGAGCCAGTAATACTGTATAGCTCATTATACTTGAAATATCCAAGCAGAAAATTCCCAAATGTTGAATTTGATCATTTTTGTTAGCAGTTGGACCTATAAGATCACAACAACTCACTCCCAAAAGAATAGCTCATTCTGTACCTGACACTGGGTGTATTGAATGTTGTAATGTGTCCCTTATTGGTGGGCCAGCATATGAAAACCCTAACCCTAACCCTAACCCTAACCCTAACCCTAACCCTAACCCTAAATTATAATAATAATCCCTATATCCTGCATTTATAACTAGTGGGTCAAGACATATTTTGTGGTTGAGAAGTAACCATAATGTGTGCAACTATAGCCATGCTGAATGAGAAACAGATAGGAGGCAGAGGCAGTGACAGAATCGGGATTGTCTTCATCAGAGGAACAGCTCATGTTACATGTTTTGGAGATAAAGTAAGAAAGACCCATTTTTTGTTTTGGTCATGTACAGTGGCGTGATAGTGAATGTATTGGTAAACATTGTAAGGATGCTGAGGTTAGACCTACCAAACAAGAGGCCCAGAGAAAGACCAAAAAGGAGCTTTATGGATGTGGAGGACATGAATTTAGTTTGTATGAAAGGATGCAGAATATAGATTTTGCTGGAGACAAATGATTTGCAGTGGTAAACATGATCACTGGTACATGCCATACCTCGACTGAAACGTAAATGTACTTCCAAAGAAAAACAAGCTAATGCATCAAGAGAAAAGTACAAAAAATATCCACCTCCATAAAAAGAAGCTCTCAATCAAAATATCTCAGTCTAACCATCTGTCTGCTACTTCCTCTGAACTTACCCAAGGTGTGGGGTTACATGACAAGTTCTACAATCCATTTTGTGGACAAATGACATGTTTGTTCCTCAACAAAGGCCTGTGAATTATTACAGCAGTTCATAATGCATATCAATTGAAAAGTGCCTGTAGACACAATCAAAATTCAAAAGCGAGCACAGAATGGAAAAACGAGAAGTAGGCATAAAATTATTCCAACAAACATCAAAGGGTTGGGTTTGAATTTGGATATGAGGCAGTTGCGCTCTTTCATCGGGATTCTCTGACTCCATTCAATATTCAATTTTCCGACAATTCAGTGGCATAGAATGGGGGTCTATGCCGTATTGATGTAAGGTTAGTCCGCACTTTCACCCTTGGTTTACTCCACGCCATTGAAATGTAAAATGTATCCGGTCACATACTAGCTACCATGTCTGAAGCATTTTCCAACCCACAGGGGAACATTGTAACAGTTAGACCTTTTATTAAAAGTGTGATTCGACGGAAGCTCTTAATCATTCACAGTATATTTCTAGAGCTGCGGTTCGTGACCTCGCAAGTGTTTGGAGGACGGTTCATTAATGTGAGATTTTGAGTTAGACAAAGATGCAGACCACTCTTAGCAGCACTTCAGAGTGAATTACAGGTGCGTTGGCTGACATGCACTTGCAGGGGACGCATAATAGAGTCTGTGTGTAAAAACCTGAAAAATATGGCACTTTGATGTGATTGAGTCTGTCAACTGTGACGTGCACTACAGCGGGGGACTGAACTATTCTCTCTCCCACTGGCTGAAGATGTTTGATGGGATATTTTCTAAACCCCCCTTTTCAGCCTTTTGTTTGTGTTTTCTGGCCTTCAACTTTTACTGTTTTGGTTCAGGCTCACTGTTCTCATTATTAGCATTATTTCCAGACACAGAGAAGCCAAAGGTTTGAGAAAATTCTGTAGAATCTCGCCAGAACAGAATAGGAGGCAGTTAGCAGCTAATAAAAAAAAATGCTGGACAAAGGCAAGAATTTAACAGCTGTGAGAACCATTAACTTGGAACCTGCTGATTTGGTGTGGTTGGTAAGGGGTACTTTAGAAATAAGGCATGTCAAGATAAAAGATTGTATTGTGGTGTGAAGTTAGTTCTGATGTGAGTGGAGTTTTCAAAAATTATTCCTCATGTAAAAGTAAAAAGAAGTTCAAAGAAGAAGTCCATCCAGATAATCACTACAAGTGCAGGGCTGGTGGATGGAGTACCCAGAGGATGTCTATCGAGATAGAGGGGCAACACACAGACTGGTGTCAATCATAAAAAGGAGACAAAAATGAGCTCAGTCTAAAATATCTTAGAGAGAAAACGACAATAGCACTAAGACTTGTCTGACTTAATAAGTTACTGTATATCTGCGTCTCTGAATGCTAAAGCCTCCCATAATTAATATCTGGTGCATATTCATGAAACTGCACGTTCTATCTTTACTCTCAAGATGCTAGATATAAATCAGCTCTCCAAGTGTGGAAAAGCGTGACAGATTGTGGTACTTTAACCCATTCAGATACCTGATCCAATCTCACATGAAGGCGAGGACCGGTGGAACAGCCTGCCAGGGGGGAGAGAGAGCGAGAGAGTTCTGGAGATGCTGTCATTTGCACATCCTGCTATCGAAATCTCATTTAATCTGTCCTGTTTGAGTTTGTTGGTTAAGAGGTTGACCTGTCGACGCAATGAATAACATTTGGAAGTGGCTGTGTCACCTTGGTCAGATATTATGCATGTTGACGCCCGTGCAAGAGAGGTTGATGAATAAATAAATCAGGTGTTTTTGAATATGAGTAGGATCTAATCATGGCCTTATTGTCAAGCCTGATTTACAATGCAAACACCAGGAGGCAAGGCCTTGATGGCGTCGAGTAAAATGGTGGAGGGAAGGGCGGGATGGTAATGAGATTGGGAAAAGAGTGGGGGCTGTGTACACAAAACCCGAAATCGGAAAATTCACAAGGTCCGGAACACAAATAGCATGCAAACACAATATATTAATGCACAAATGCCAAAATAGCAATGCTCCAACCATTGGCTCAACCCTCTCAACAAATGCACTCGATAAAGTTGATCCCACACAAGTCAATTTCGCACAAAAAAATACAAATAACTGGGCACATTACTACATATTACTTTGAACAATTCTCTGCTTTTTAGTATATATTCAGTAGCTTGTGTCTATGTACACAATCACAACCTTGACATCGGAGAATACAGTTTGAAAGACAAATAGGGCCACAGTATACACATCCACTAATGCACTAGAACCAGTACCTAATATAGTGGATCTGTTCTTCTGCCACAGTACCTCAGCTTAAAGACATTTTGTGCATGTATTTGAATTATCTTGAGTAGTTTTTCTTTGTTTTGTGGTGAGATATTTTATTTTTTTTTCACGGGGAGGTTTTTTGGTTAAAAAAAAAAAAACAACTATGCCAACAGGTTTGCCAAATACAGCGATGGCTAACTAGCTATTTGTGTAATAACCTGCTAGTTATGCCAAGTGAATTGAACTGATCTGCCTAATAAAGTGGACAGTGCAGTGGGCCAGTAGCTTACTCGTTTACCTCGAGTACAAATACACTCAAAGGCCTAAGAGCACACACAGCCGCGGGCAAAAATCGTCTCGGCAGTGGTCTTAGGGCTGCAAATCCCCCGCAGGCTAAAAGCGGCTACACATTTTACTTTAGCCAGTACCCTGGACCACAATCCCAGACCACCTCATTAACCCAGGCACACCCGCAGCCCTCCCTCCACCAACAAGCACCACACTTACCATTCATACGATCATTTATTCATCTGCTCTTGTTGATTGGACTCATCCTCTCCACCCACTGCCACGTAGTAGATACAGAAAGCTAGGGTGAAGGCCGCTCCGGTCTTCTTGTGGACATTGTTAGTACTGACTTGAGCCAAGACAGTGGTTTTTTTGTCCCCATGGGTGGATGGAGATGAAGTTTTGTATGTGATTTTCAATGCCTCGACGCAATTTGGGCTGTTGTTGCAAATGCAGTTGCAAGGGGGATTCGGACAAGATGTTCTGCTGTTAAGTCAAATCTACAAAAGAATAAGTTAGTACGGCCGGGGTCAATGGTTTCCCAGTGCATCCTGATTTAGGAATGAAGCGTGGATGTACAAGGTAACTCACTGACAGGGGAGAGCCCGGAATAATGAATTTGGAATATTACAAGTTCAGGTTAATGCTTTAGGCTCAATTGTCGAGAAGAAATACAGTCTTGGTAAGATTTAGTAAATGTAGACATTAAGTTCTAAAGACAATTTAAGGTTTCGTTCTCTTGCATAGTAACATGCCAACCTTATATTTGACCATCTGCAATTAATAATCAAAGTACCTTTGCTTACACTTTCTGACATTGGCTCCACAACCTACAAACTCAAGTAACAAGGACTCACAAGCTAGTGTACTCCTTGTGCTAGCCCCAAGCACCAATAAATGGAGGGGGTTATGTCAGGAAGGGTATAATATGTAGCAAATTAAACATGTGATTGAGATATTTGCTGTGATGACCTTTGAAGGAAATTGGGCAACTGATAGAAACTTACACTGACAGCTATAGCAGTAAATTATTATTAATGCATGAATATATCTGTGTTAGTGTACGTCTGGTGTCAGTGGTAAAGTACTTTATTTGATACTGCTGATGGATGTTGATACGTCCATAAACAAACCTTCAACACAGTCTCCAAGCTGATAAAACCATCACTACTCATATAGAAAATACTCAAACTCATATCTTAGTTTCTCTGTATTCAGATACATGATTCAGATCATTAAGAAGAGGACTTATTATTCAACAATGATTTGCATCCTCAATGTCGTGCCATTTCATTAGGACTCGTGCTTCTTTGACGTTTACTGTTCCTGCTCTTTCAGCACATGTCCTCCTCACTCGTCCTTATCAATTTCCAATGACATTTTATGCTTGGATTTAAATCTATAACCTTTGCAGTTGATTCTTCAGCACTGAAGTTCTTAATGAATGTCCTTCACATATTCAAATATGGCCCAGAGCCATAATGAAGACACTAGGATTTCCCCTGGGCTCGGCACTTTGCAAGATTCTCCGCTTTCTGTCTGACTGCTGACAATGGCGTCAGCGCTCCAGTCCAACTGCAATACCTCTATTCTTTGTACTTATGCTAATGCTTGTTTGGATATTACACATTCTGCTCTGATTGTGTTTCTTCCTGCTTTAAAAAATGAGATTACAGTCTTAAGTTAAATGGAGAATAGTGGAGTAGTGGAACATTTTTGTCATTCCCTCAGGACTAGTGTTTTGCATGCAAATAACCTTATTAGCATAGCTAAAAGCTTTTATTTTAATGAGGTGAGTTTTTAAAGAAGAGGCTAAACAAAAATGAATAGAAATGTGCTGCACTTAAATGAGTTCTTACACTTCACAAGACTTGTGATGGCCCCTTTTTGTCACAGGTTAATATCAGTTAGTAAGATACTCAAGTGATAATGTTGTTCAGAATGATTTTTCTGAGCTTTAATACAAACAAGCAGCAAATGTGTATTCCTTATTTGAGGTAAACTGGACAAATATTACAGAGGAGACCAGCAGAAATCTATTGGTAGAAAAAGTTTTCTCTCCACTTAAGTTAGAATTCACTTCACACAAAAAGACCATTATTTATCATCATCAGGAGAATCACCAGTATCATCACCAGAACATAGTCACAGATCCAAGACTAAAGCATATCAAATATAAACAGCTGTAGCTCAGCTCTGAACAGGTTGGACAGTTATGTAATACATTCAGAAAACATGCTCCAATATGTCCTATATATTCTATTGTACACACACACATTTAACTTAGACTGCCAGGCTGCTGCTCAAATCCTATACTTCTACAGCATTAATTGTCTTACTTAGGGATTGCCACTGCAGTACTGTGTAAACTATAGTAATCTGCAGGTGAGGCAAGGCAATCACTAAAAAGGCTGACTTTGTTCGGTCTCTTTTGATGAGCAAAATTCACTTCACTGATTTTTGTGCAACTAAATGTCAGTATGTCGAACTGAGCAACAAAGATTTCACATGGTGCATATTAACCAGACAAAAAAACACTGCACTTTGTTTTCCAATCTCCTAATATATTTGTGTACAATTAGATCCCGCTAATCTTTTTCCAAATGACTTCCAGTATTAACTTGCTAACAGTGGGAAGTTAATAGAAAACTGTCTAATGGTTTTGTGGAAGTTACAGTGCTCCTTCCAGAAGCACAGAGATCAAATGCATATTATCAAGATGATTGAGGGTCTTTAGGATTTTCACTTGAAAAATTTGGTAACCAGAATCAGTAGATTTATGTGTTGGTTGTTTTTTAGTCTGTTAGCAGGTTAATGGTAGGATGAGTGATCATTTTCAGTAATTAATTTAATCAGAAGACCCTTCCATCGCCTATATAACCACAGTGTGCCCCATCACATCCTTGGTACCAGAACCATCTCACTCTCCCCTTTCCCAATCATCAAGATACAGAACAAACTTGAACTTCTCCATCACCACTACAAAAACAAAACCATCTCACTTCCTGGTTGAAACGGATCTGGAACACCATTCAGAGCTTTTTTTAGGTATTCCAGCCACAAGGGGTCAGAAATCAGTTTTAATGGATTCTTTGATATTCTGTGACATGAGGACATTGTAGCTCACTGTGTAAAGCTGCACAATACTGCACTAAATCACTTTACGTAATATGTTTACTGCTGCCGCACTATTTCAATTTATCATGTATGTGCAATACTATATCATGTGCAATACAAAACTCATCTGAAGTATTTTACCACCTGTGAAATACTCTACGTACACCTTATTTAATCCTACCTGCACCTTTGTATTTTTCTTTTTTATTGTACTTTTTTATTATATGTTTATTATATTGCTACTTATCTCTGTAACACTTTTTCTTACCATGTACTATTATTGCATGCTACTAGTACTTCATGACTATCTTAGCGAGTCTAACGGTTCTTCCAATCCAAAGCATTTCATTGCATTTTGTTGACCCTGTGTTGAATGTGCATATGACAAATAAACTTGAAACCTAAAGCAATTGTCATAATCTCATTGCAATATAAGGTCAATGCCTTAATTTCAATTCAGTTGAATTTGATCATTTTAGCCCTATATCACAACAAAATTGCCCCAGAGGGCTTTCGAGAAAGAGATATAAGCAAGGAATAAAGAAAAACAATAGACAAACGATAGACACACAAACAAAAGGCCCACCATCTCAGTAAGGAAAAACTCAAAAAGAAAACCTGATAGAGCCATCCACTCCCAGGACGTACATCCATAGTGTGTCTAGGACTGACTGATATAGTGCTTGTGCTGAGAGAGTTCGTGTGTGTAAGGATGTACACAGAAGATCCTTAGAGGAGAACTGTGCTACATATGACTTATAAATGTGACTGCTAGCGCTAGTGCTAGTGACTGACGCTAAAACAAACTGCAGTTTATACCCTCCCAGTGGGTTTCTCGCTCCTCTAACCACCTACATAAATGATATTAATAAGATTGCTACATACTGTATATGACGCACACATGGCAAACCACTCACACGGTCACCAAACGGGAATCAGACGTGCTTGACAGAACTTATTTCGGTTTCAGCCCTGTCATGGATATATTTACCCAAACAGGCGCTGCATCATTTCCTAAAACAAACATGCAAACACGCACACACAGTCACACACATGGACTCCTGGGAAGATTGGTGGAGTATACTAGTGCTGAGCTCCCCTTCACTAACAAAAATAGATCAGGAACCGTGTCTGAGTGGAGTGAAAGGAGATGACATTTAGAACATTGTCGAAGCATTTAGTGGTTTCAAATGCAACAGTGCAATAAAACACATTATCATGCATTGTCTTATCCATTTGCAAGTGAATTTAATTGTAATGAAGAACAGAGACTATGCTATTGTTATAATTCGCATACTCTGGTTTTCCATGTTCGTGTAACTCAACTATTTATAACAAGCTTTTGAAGCACTATTTGGAGATAAGAATAGCCATTGTGTTCTACCATGGCTTAGACAATATTAGACTATACATGGACTATATAGAATTTGCAATTTCAACAAGGATGTTCTATAGAATTTCAAAGGTTTAAAAAGGAAAACATCTGTAAAAGGGTTTTTGTATTTAGGGGATTTGATTCATCTGAATGAATGAGAACTCTGCACAAGGACACTTAATGGGAACCTGCAAGGGAATCAACCCAGGAACCTTATCAGACAACCTTCTCCCTCTCCAGACACTCTACAGTGTGTTCGACACGTTGAGAAATTTCTTAAAATGCTAAATGTGAAATATCAGTGGTTGAAAATAAGCAGCTTCAGGGTTAAACTAGGCCTGTGCCATGACAAACATGGGAAGGGTCAATTTGACTTTTTTGATTTGTCTGGATGTTTGTGAAGAATATTTTTGCCAAATTTTGAAAATTCCCTAAAACTACATTCTTCTTTCAGTCTATAGGGGGTGCTATAGAGGTAACTGCCATCATATT
>JAVQKC010128033.1:0-10968 GCA_036025475.1 Philypnodon macrostomus
TAGAACACATAGGAACTCTTTTTTTGTCTTCAAACAAATATTTTATTATTTTTTTTAGGTTTGCTGACTGCTGTGAACTGCCTCAAAGTCAAATGGGGAGCAATTCTTCAGGTCGTCTCAACATTTGCCAAAGTCATAGCTCTTATTATCATCATCATCGCTGGCCTGGTCAAACTTGCACAAGGTATGACTGGTTGTACATGGGCTCTCTCTAGTGGTATTTAGTCCTGATTTAGAACTGCATCAATCCTAGGTCAGGCATAGTTTAGTCCTGAGATTGATCTGGTTCAGGACTGGTTCATAACTAGATTAGACCCGGTTTATGTTGGCTATAGTTTAGATATGTTTGTTATTGGTTTATTTCTGGATTACACCCAGTTTAGTGCCTATAATGGTACATGAAATACCACATACTTTCTGAGGCAAACTTGAGAACAATAATGTTTATAAAATGGAAAGACACTTCAACATCTAAAGCTTTACACCAAAAAGTACACTATAGAGTTGTTTGTCTATACTATCTGAGGTCATCATTTTTTGTCTGCCCACTCATGTGCAGGATTTGACCAGAACTTTGAAGACTCATTCAAAGGGTCCAAAACCAATCCTGGCGACATGGCTTTGGCTTTGTATTCAGCGTTATACTCCTACTCCGGCTGGGACACGCTTAACTTTATCACAGAGGAGATCAAGAACCCAGAGAGGTCTGCACATTGACCTGTTAAGAAATATTTGAACTTTATACATAAAAGCTCTATATTTTTCTTTTTCTTGCAGGAACCTTCCATTGTCCATTGCTATCTCTATGCCCATTGTTACAGTGATTTACATCTTGACCAACATTGCCTACTACGTTGTGTTGGAACCAGACAGAGTTCTCGAAAGTGACGCAGTGGCTGTGGTGTGTAGAAAAGAATAAGCGTTTATGTCATTGGAATAAGTGCAAAAATTAGATATAATATTAATATTCAATTTCATACAAATCAAAAATCAGCTCATTCATGAATGGATTGACCTGAGCCCACACCCTAACTTAATCACCGAACAATCTCCTCTCCTGTAGTTTTTTATAAAACATCAATATTTTTTTCCTTAAACACTTACAGTACAAGGAGTTCTAAAGCTTAATTCCATATAGCTGTAACTGTCCATATGTACCATACAAGATTTCACCGACCCAGTCCCAGCCAGCACATGACTTTACCCTCCCTACCCACAGGCAGAAGAATGACAAGACCCTGAATTTAGACAACAATGAGATACAACCTCTTTCTTGAAGCTGTAAACAATTCTGTTAAGATATTACTATCAGTCTGAGGAATGACAATAAAGACTAACTAACCTGACCTAGTTGAAGCTATGAATACTAAACAAAGACAAAGACGCACAGTGGCAAGAAGCAAACGGTGCATTATATTCAGAGTTCCTTTTGACTATGGACCAGTGTTGTGTAGTTTCTAAGCTGATGTCTGCTGATAAATCTTGTTAGTCCTTTTTAAGTCTTCTCCAAATTGAGTGCACCTGCTCTGACTCACTGGGTTAATTTGTCTTGTCTGTTGGATGATGACAGTCTCTGGCACAAGACTCTGTTCCAGTGATCGCTACAGCATTTCAGTTAAGAGTCAAAATGACAACAGGGACATCATTAAGTTAAATAGGTTAGTGTCCTGCTCAGGAACATAGGAGGAGGTGATGTGATTACGGGGAGAAACTAAGAGTGGATCTCAATATTTACATTAGATTTGTGTTACAAACTCGCAGCTTAATGAATATTGATGACAATTACCTGAAGGCACAACATTTACATTGAGCTGTCCTATAAATCTTTTTTTATAGAGATGTCTTATGTACAGCAAACTCAAAACCTTCAGGCAATTGTTTGTTCTGTCAATTAATGCTTCAGTTATACATATGTTTTACAAAGTTCATATTGGTTGCAATCAGTCATTCATTAGACTAGTTCAAAATGCTAATCAGCCTATTACAATGGATTCAGTGATCTGCATAGTTTAGACAAACCTGTTGAAACCAGGCATCAGAATGAAGAAGACCAGGATTTCACATAGTAGTTATAGTTATAGTTTAAAAATGATACTATATCCAACATTAGCTCAAATAACACCAAGGTATGCAGAAGACTAGGGTCTGAACACACAAAATGACTTAAAGTGGATCTTTATAAAGCATTAACATTAGTGATTCAAATACTATAATAAACAAAGTTCTTTTAGATTGTTTTCTCTGGTAAATTGAGCTGAATATAAATGACACAATTTTCTTCCCCTATTGTTATTGGCAGACTTTTGCTGATGATGTGCTGGGCTATGCGCGCTGGCTGATCCCTTTATCAGTGGCCATTTCTTGCTACGGTGGCCTCAACTCCTCCATCATTGCTGCCTCCAGGTACCTTTTTTGCTGACCTTTTAAAATGTAAATACATATGCACCATAGTTAGTATTGACTGTATGGTTCCTCACGATCTGATACAATACGAGATCCATGGCTTACTATACCGATAATATCCCAATATGGCGATAATCAAAATATTGCACCTGATAATATAATATATCACTGTTTTTAAAGGATCTTTTTTATGAAATACAGTTAATTTAATAATTAGGATGGTGAACACTTCAACTGTATCTCACAAACAAGTTTATGTTCTCAAAATAAGAAACACAATTTAAGTAGAAATTTTGTAATATATAGAAAATATGATTAATTCCAATATATCGATACAGCAGTCTGCAATATTGATACAGTATCACCAAAAAAAGCATAGGTATAATGTGAATATTTTGTCCCAGCCCTAATTCACAGTATTAATTTTTTTCACCTGAAGGTTGTTCTTTGTCGGCTCCAGAGAAGGTCATCTGCCAAACGCCCTGTGTATGATCCATGTAAAGCGATACACTCCGATTCCTGCCTTGATTTTCAACGTTCGTATCTTTAACATTTATAGGCTTTGAAATCAGTAAATATTGTTGTTTACATTTTCTTAAAGTAATTACATTTTCTTCGTCTGCAGGGGGGCATGTCACTGTTCTATCTGTCTGTTCCTGATGTGTTCCGGTTAATTAACTATTTCAGTTTTAATTACTGGCTGTTCATTGGTTTGTCAATAGCCAGTATGATCTACCTTCGAATCAAAGCTCCAGATATGGACCGGCCTGTGAAGGTACCAAACAAACATAATATGAAAACAATGTAATTTTAGAACGGCCTACAGTTGGCTGCCATAGGATATAATGTAATTCTGCTCACTTGTTTGCATGGTATTGATTTTTGTTAATAGATTTTACTTATTCATAACATTTCTGAGTTTATTATTTAATTTCTAATTATTTAATAGTAATAATTAATAATAATTGGTTCAGATTCATAGTAATAAATAAGAACGCTATATTCAGTGTAAAATCATGACTTGTATTAAACTGTAACTTGACGAGTGCATAGACCCTTTCAAAGTTTGTACAGAAAGTCTAAATTATGGAGGCAACTGGAGCCAAGACCATAATACACTTTCAATGGAGAAATTAGCATTAACCAGAAAATATTGTAAATTAAGATTTTTGACAAACCACTGCTAAATGTAGGTAATATCAGAGCCTGGTTAGGAAACATTGGTGAAAGTACCTAATGTTTTAAGTTTATTTAATGTACCCATTAGTATTCTGGCTGGTGGCAAAATGATGTTGAATGTTGATGAACGCAATAGTTTTTTCATTGTATACTCAGAATTATTCTATCTGTCACCACAAAACTTACAAATGTACACTTTTGCTCCAGTCGCCTCCATTCCAGAATTTTTACCATTCCATATGAGGGGTCTATTGTTCCAGCTCAAGTCGCCTATAGATCTAGACTAGTGGATGACATCTGCAAGTCCATAATGTTGGGCACATGGCCTGCATCATTATCAGATATATGGTTCATTCAATTCCTGTAAGAGGCGATTACATAGGCTCAGCAGATAGAGGTTAATTCAATTATAACAGAATATACTTTACACTGATCTGATTATGTTAAATGTTTACTTTTATTTGTATTTTATTTTATTGACATCTCACACATAAAAGATCATCTCCGAATCCACAAAACATGAAGCTGGTGGGCTACAGCAGCAAAAGACCACTCCGGGTGCCACTTATACAAAAAATACAAAATCTCCCTTACAGATGATGTGTTAAAATAACTGTATCTTTTTCTGCCTCTGTTCCAGCTCTCCCTGTTCTTTCCGGTGGTCTATTGTCTGTGCAGTGTATTTCTGGTCGTCGTGCCTCTTTACAGTGACACCATTAACTCTTTGGTGGGGATCGCTGTGGCTCTGTCCGGAGCTCCAGTTTATTACTTCTGTATCCACCTGCCTCCCAGCTCCAGACCGGCCTTCCTCGCCAAAATACTCAGTAAGATCTCACTCTCAGTGTCACTTCTAGTTAGACGGTAAACTCCATTACTTTGTACTATTACTGTTTACTTTTACACGTGTAATGATAACAGTGTTAATCTAATCTATGATCGTAATCTTATAAACAGTAAAGCTAACTTTCTCTCTCCTAAACCTACCAATGCGGTCAAGTGTCTTCTGTAGGTAGCAATGGCACGAGTATTTTCTTATATGATTTACAGTAACATTAGTGTGTGTCTATTGGTGACAGGTGCTTCAGCTCTGTTCACCACAGCACTAGTCCAGGCATGTTTTAGATCAAGATAGAACTCTCGGTCTCAACTATGTAAATAAAGACAGTTTATCAAATTAAAGAACAAAAAGTCGTCTTGGGAAGTAAGTGACAAATTCATTCTTAAAAAGCTTAGTTTTCACAAAAAAAAATCCAGTCCAGCTAAACCTTAAAATGGACACATTTGGCCAATTTTCTCTCTAGGTCCTGACCAAAATCAGGGGATTGTTGAACGTTCCTTAGGTGCTTCACAATGGTTGCTTACTGCTCCTGACAGGTCGCCCTTGCAGCATTGAAGGAGTGTAAAATACACCTAACCTTATCTTGTAAAACACAGGCTGATGTGTGTGACTTAAATAAGGATTCTCTGCCTCACAATTATCCGTGTTTAGCTCATCACAGCTTTACTTTTCCAAACCCTTGGATGCTGCAGGAGTTATAATTAAGACTATTGTTGTTCTTTTATACACTAAACTAGCCAGAACTGTACCTCATTGTTCGTTGAAAACAGGGATGAAATAGCCTAATTACTATGAGTTGTTTGCTGAAATGCCTTTTTTCTGTCTTCTGCAGATAAGATTTCTCTATCCACCCAGAAACTGTGCTTTTGCTGCATGGCCTCGCCTGATATCGACTTGGACAGTATAGATCCCGACAAGATGGAGTGAAAGAGCAAGAACGCACTTTTAAATATATTGTTCAGATGAGCAGAAGGAGGACACCATGCATTGCCAAGCCTGGTTTTATTAGCAAAATAGTGACACAGAAGAATAATTAGTGATTTGCTCTATCACACCCTCCATGTGTTGAGCCATTTGAATAATGCAGAGAGAAACTGGGAGCACATTCACATGATAATACATTGCTAGCCAGATGTAATAAGCTAACAACCCAAAAGCCTTAGGGTGACACCTCAGCACACAAGCTGTTCTTAAAACCGTCCACCCAGCAGACTTATGTCAGAAAAGTTGAAACCTGTTCTGTAGATGCCTTCGTTGTGTGTTACTCGTGCGACTATTTAACCACATATACTGAAAATACTGCGTCGTTTCTCAAGGTAACAGAATCGTGTGGTACTTGAGGTTAGAACTTGAGACTTGAAAAGACATTTACCTCCAAAGTGTGTTCATGTCTTCGTTTGTTACACCTCCTAGTGGTGGCTGGTCATTACTCCAGTTCAAAAGCTTTATTCTTACTTCCTGTTTAGTTTCTTATTATAATATACTTTTAAATTCAATTTGCTTCCTCAGTTTTTATTATTTTAATTTTTTATTATTTGCAAACCTCAGGACTCACCCACGCTCATGTAATTATATTTATTATATTTACTTTTAAGCACAGTGGTCTCAGATGGGATGTATGATGCTATATAATGTAATTCCTTTTAAATATAAATATTCACATATATACGCAAATGTAAAGTACCCCAATATGGGCTCTTATTTTACCAAAGTTTTATGTAGATTAGTTAATGAGAGTGAGCTTGTAGCATATCTAAGCACCTCCTTAGGTTGTTGTCAAAATGTTTACTGACACAAGTCAATATATTAGATGTTTGTATTGTGAAGTAGTGCCTTCTATCTGAAGACTTGTCTATTTTTGATATCAAGTCATATAATTGTTGCAATATAGACTCATAGACAAATGTTACTGAATGTGAGAATTTCCTGTCAACATGCAAGTAGTAGAAGTACTCATTTTACATTGAGAAAATCAAAGTTTGAGTTTAACACCAGCCAAAAGAAGCACATAGATCGTTTTAACATGTTTCTCTGGGACAAAAAAGACCATCATTGAAGCTAGTGATATGTTTCAGTTATTGATGTTGGGTGTAACATGGCCCTGTCATGGTCAATGGGCATTTAATGTATGTGACAAAAGTATATTGTGAAAAAGAGTACTTTATGTTTTGTGTCAATAAACACTGTGCAGGCAAACCAAAGTAGCATCTTACTGTCTTCATAGTCTCTACTAGAGATGAACCGATCCGGCTTTTTCAGTCCTTATACCGACGCCGATACCTGGACAAGGTGATGTAAGCCTTTTTAATGTGTCCAATTCTGGCCAATTAACAGAGTGAGTTATTTTTATTTGCCCAAAACATTCAGTTACTTACTGTCTAATTCTGGATTCAAATAGTCATTCAGGTCCACAGCAAAAACGTTTATGGCCTGTATCTGAAATCCTGAGATTATTACCATTGATTTTTTTAGCATCAATTTCTTGCTATCGATATAAATGCACACAAAGAGACACAAAGACTACAATTCACACAAAAAATGTATCATTCTACGTAAGCTTGTCTAGTTTGTCACTTAGCAACTCAGACCAGTCCCTGTGTTTGGACCCAGAGAGTGTCTTCAGGTATAGTGTAACTGCCCTGGCCCTCCTCGTCTGTCCACCTCAGCTCCCCCGTACAGCAGCTGGGTCACATTTCACCTGAGTCTGCCTGCCAAACCTCCTGTGTCCCAGTGAGAGAAGCCTTAGAGTTTCCCACACATTCAGATCTATGGGTGGTCAATGTACTATCATCAATTTAGCTTAGATCCTCTCATTTTAGATTAGCAAGATTTTGGTATGTTTTATTTACCATTGTGCTGAATCTTCTTTTCAATTGGGATACAGTTTGCTTTTTGGGGCCATAGTCCTTAATAGATTAATAGTAAAAACACTGGACTTGCAGCTGTCCCTCCCCAGCACACACACACACCCACACACACACACACACACACACACACACACACACACACACACACACACACACACAGAGGAGTTAGGTTCCAGCACGTCATGCATAAAACATAACCTTACCAACGGGAAATTGAGTACTGTACGTCTCTCTTCTTAGGACTCTACTATTCACATTGAAAAGTACCTTCATTTTTAGCAGTATCCCTACATGACTCAACAGTAGTGACCGTCCCGGGGATGGACAGCACAGTGGGACAGGGGCGCAGCTCTTTGACGGATGAGTGGACATTATTATTACAGAGAGACACCTGTTTGGCATCATGGAGTTCCCCCGACGCCTGAACTGGATCCGGAGGAAGCCGTGGAGGCGTCATGTCTGCCATCGGGCCTTCAACAGTAAGTGGACTAGAGGACTTTGGCTTGAAGCTTCTTTTCTTGATAAGGCTTCAGTTAGTTATTCAAATCAAATTGTCTTGTCTGTGGTTAGTCAATCTATGTATATCCTCTCCCATGTACAGCATACTACAATCCCACAAGATATGGACATAAAACCGCAATACTCATTTTGTTTTCATATTACTTACAGCTCTAAAGGTTTCAAACATTACAAATTCAAACCTTTATATTTTGCAATCCTGCTTTACGGTCTCTGCTTCATTTATTGTAACATATGTTCCTTGTTCAATGTATGCAACAAAATACAAATCACATGGCAAATAATGTGATTCTGCTAATGCCCTAACCATATATTTACAATACTAACCTTCTCTTAAGTAGGAGGAATGTAGATTGGCTGTGATTGTCTATAGGAAATAGGAGTGGCTAGTTAGATAAAAATAGATTAAAATTATAGCCTTTAACATTCAGTATACAATGTCTGGAACTTTATTTACTGATAATACCAAACAACAATGTAAAAAACAAATAGCAGATGTTAATGATTTGATTATACATTTGGCTATAAAGCAAGCTTAGTTTTAAATGCACTTTCCCTCATCGGTATTGTGTGGGAGACTATACTCTATACCACAACAATGTAAGTATTTTTGCTCTAAAATAATAGTTGTCCTTTGTTGTGGGTAAAACTGTCTTTTCATTTCTTATGAGTCGAGACTGTGGTGCATTTGTCGCACTTAATCAGCAAATGTTTAATTGAAAGGGCACCAGTGTAAGATCAGATTGTGGAGGGTAGATTACATGGAGCAGTAGTGTTGCCAATTTGGGCTTTGTTTGGCTTTGGGACTGACCTACTGCAACCGATGACAAGGATACTGAATCCATTATTAATATTGTTTATGATAGAGATGCTAGCCCTGGATTTATGAAGTGAGTGTTTGAAGAGGTGCTTCAATACAACAGGACTGAGGACTGTACAATAGGACCTGATATGGGAATCAGTAGTCTTATACTGGCACATTTGGCACAAAGGTCAGATTAGTGATGGTATACTATCTGTGAAGCATAGAACATTCATTGAACTTCTGATTTACTGCTGTGATGTGTGAGGTCTCCTGCTGCTGACACAATGCTTTTCTTTACTAAGAAGCACCTAAGCACTAAGCTGTTCTTTCATGGGATCGATAAAAAAAAATCAAGAAATTGATTAAACATTATCTCACCGAAAACCTTCATGATAAAGTCAGTGCATATCATTATTATGTTCACATTCTCACTAGTATTTAATTATATCTTCTTATTTATCTAAAGAATATGAATAAATTCTATACAGACAGGATATACTTATGGCTACCACCAGAGGGCCTCCACGCTTTGTCACTTTGACAGACTGAGCCACAGTGCACACTCTGAAGGAAGCAAAGTTCTCTTTTTTGTGTTGTGTGCTTAAGAGCTGCTTGTTGTATCACAGAATTTGTATACATTTAAAATTCCTTGCACTCATAATTGGCATAATATTTTGAGCCAACAAAAGCTTACCTTTAGGTTTGAATTAATTCCTTCCCTTTTGTGTGTGTTTGAATGTTTAGGCTTCAACGTTGTGGGCGAAGTGCATCTTTGGTTCTTGGTTGCACTACACGCTGGTCTGAAGTAGCCTCAAAACACTTCCTCAACATCAATACATTCGATTACTATACATCTATACTATCCTAAAGTTGACCTCCAGATGCAGCCATTCAAAATAAAGATTGATTTTCCCTAAGGCTGCACTTACATAGATAAATGTTTGCTTCCATCTGCTGGCTTCTTCAATCATCTGTGGACCATTTCTCACAGCATGAACACGTGTCTATCCTTTGTCTGAATAGAAAGTGTGTCAGGGGGAATGTAATGCTCGGTTTGGTGCGTTTCTTAGAAGAACGTCGGCAGGTGGTGATTGATACAGACCACTTTAGCAGATTGTCCCATCACTGTGTCTCTGTGACCCTCTTGACTTGGACACATTTGTCTTTTTTGCGTCTCACCTCTGGCCTGTTCACATTTAGTTTATTGCTTTTTCTTCTGAAGCCCTTGTGTGAAATCTTCGTCACCTCTCCGCCCTCTGCACAAGATGCCATAAATGTAATGTTATTTCAAAATCTTCCCACTCCATAGCAACGAACCTCTTTCCCACTTGATACTGTGTTGTTACTGATTCAAGAAATCAACATTATTTATTTCTGGCAGTTTGAAAGACATGCTGTTTGATAAATATGCAGTTTATTTAGTTCATAATTTTACATTTTTATTAAAGTCCACTTCACTTGTATACATTTTTTGAAACACGGTATAGGTTCTTCCACCCTTTTAGCAGTGCTTGTAGGCTGCTCACATCTTTCTGTCTCTTCATCACAGACAACGATGTTGAGAATATGTTGAGCTAAACCAGGTGAAGACAGTTACTAACTAGTCCAGAAGCTATTGTCCAGATGGTCAGTCAAATCTCCACCAATAACAGTAGGCCTACATTCCTCATTTTACATTTAACTTAATCATTTTGCATATCTATTTGCCTAAAGCATTTGCACATAACTGTATTGTCATCTCGTCAACAAATACAGCTCATTGGACGTGAGTCTCTTGTCATTTCACACAATCAAGTCAGAACTGGCTGCTGCGTGGGCCACTTCTGCATACAGAGAAAGACTACAGGGAGAATACAAACCAACAGAATGAGAGACAGAGGCAGGGCTGAATCACTGACACATGTGGAGTGTATGACATGTGCTCTTCAGCCCAGCCCTTCAACATAACCAATAGAGGTGTTGGGGTCAGTGTTTAGGATGGAGTGACTTAAACTTAAAAGCCATTTTTAAGAGGTTTTAAGAGGTCTTCTATGATATGATTGTAGTTCTCGCAGCAAAAAGGTTTTCGTGTCAAATACAGCTTTTCATTCAGTGGGTTATTGCCAGCTTCCTTCCCCTATCCAGAAGCATTAAAAAAATCTACAAAATTCAATCGAACCATAGGCCCAAAAACGACAGAAACACATATCATGAAGCTGCAGTGTGTGAATGGATGAGATTGTTGTCATAACTGAAACACTGTTAAAGTAGAGGTCAACATGACCTTCTATGAAAAAGTAATAATAATAATAATAATAATAATGCATTAGTTTTATATAGCGCTTTTCTCAACACTCAAAGATGCTTTACATTACATT
>JAVQKC010128037.1:0-26608 GCA_036025475.1 Philypnodon macrostomus
ATCCAGTTCTGCATCTTCATGATATGTACCTGTGTGCAACAGTTGAAAAAGATCCAGCAAAGACTTTTTGAGTTATTGCGTTCACAGTTTTGGCCCATTAATAATTAATTACTTAATTATAATTCATTGTAGATTTACAAATCGATGCAGAGATTCAATGTAAAATACAGTGGGCAGATATATACTGCAGAAATGTGTCTGGTGTAAATTATTGCTTTTGTTTGAGTCGAGCGTCATTCGTTCTGCAAAGTTACGCCTACAAGGTAATGAAAAAGATTATGCTTTCCAGTGCTAAAGATAATGCTTTAAATACACCAGCACATAAAAGTTAGAACTGTGTGTGTTGATGAATTATATGCCAACAGCTCTGCAGGATTTACAGCCACTGTTAGTGTCGATAAAGACCAGTACGTCACATTGCAGATGTAAAAACATAATGTGCTTTTTATTAATTCAGATTTAATGTTGTTTAAATTAACTCTTTGAGTGAACTACAGGCCATAAATCCCTACTTTTACAGCTTCTTGCCAGATGACTGTTGTTTCTGTGGTTTTCATAACACCTCATTGTATAAAGAGTATTTAAATGATTTTGAATTGAATTGAAAGAAACAAAGAAAGACACTATTTTGCCATTTTTTTCTAGAGGGGTGTCCAGTCCCACAGACGGTTTGCATCGAAATTTGCTACCTTGGCAGAGGTCTGCTTTTTAGTTTGAAAATTGTTTGGGAGCTTCCTCAACCCATGCTGTCTACTTTATTAGGTACACATATTGCTACTAGTTATGCAAATGCATAATTAGTCTACATAGCAGCAAATAAATACATTTAGTCATGCAAGTTCAACATGTCAGAAAGGATGTTCATAGTGCCTAAAGTAACTCAAATAACCCTCGTTATAACTCAAGAATGAACTCACAAAAAGCAAAACATCACTGTGGCCAATTTATTAGGCACAGGTTCTATCCATTAAAACCAGTGGCAAGTCAGTGTAAGTAAAATATTGTGTGATATTCTATTTGCATTACACTTTAAAGTGTTCCCAAGAAGATAGTATTTTCAAAAGCACTGTTTGCATGCATGGGTCTTTCCTTAGCAAAAGCTTGTAACATTGACACGCATGTTACAAGCTCTGTGGCTTTAGCAACTGACCTCTGTGGGCTAATTACCCTATATTTACTTCTGCACTAGCAAACACTTACATAAAAGAGCATCCAAGATGCTTTCTGAAGAGTAGCATAGGCTTCAAAGATTGAGAAGGAGAAATATCTCAGAGTTTTGAAAGCAAAGATCAAGCAAGTCTTCAAGCAGAGGCCTGGCGATTTTGTCAATACATCACAGACCCAAGCCTGAGCTGCTTATATATATTGTATTTACATAATAAATCTATAGTTAGCTTCTTTTAATATGTCTATTTATGTCTATTATGAGGCATGTGAATCAGAAAAAATATAAAGCTAAAAAACATAAAACAAGACATACATATATATTTGGGTACATAATATAGTAATGGCTCATTCAGCACATATGCATTTTGGATTCTCACTTTTAAAAGTCCTCAAAGCATAAACAAAACTGTGCTTAAGGAAAAGTAAGATTTTAGGAAGAAACAGATGTAAGAACCAGATAGAGTTTCCCAAATTACAAGAAATACTTCAAGAACAGACAAATCTCTCCACAGGAGAGGTTTCTATGGGATTTGCGCTCTAATTAGCCCAGCTTTGTGTTACCATTGTGAAGTGAAGACATACTTTCAGTTCATTCAGACTAGAGCAAGAGGAGGGGAAATTATTAGATCTTGTGGGGAATGTTTGATATAAGTGATCATTATTGGGAGCCAGTTTTTTAAGTGAAAGTTAAAATTCAATTCACATTTGACTACAACATATGCTCAAACCTTAAGATTTTCAAGCAATATACTAAGCTACTAGCCTACCTATATTCATATCAAAAATTAATGACAAAGTCGACCCAACAAGCAACCGTTTACTCTCACAGAGCTATATGCAACCACGTGCATGTTAGGCCCTGTCCACACAGAGACAAAAACAGTATTGTTTCAAAAACGTTTCTTGTAATGGCGCCATCATTTTAGAATTGTCCACACGGGTTCAAGCAGCACCACTGAAACGCTGCAGTGTGTATGCTGGGCCCGTTGGTGGCGCCATGACACTTCTGCAAAAACACTGGGCAGCTCCATGTTTGTTGTTATTGTCAGAGTGCAGAGGCTTCAACGTTATTTCCCCTAAACACAGAAATGCAGAACCGGCTCCAAGTGGATGTAACGCCTAAACGATACAAGACTTTAGTGGATACTCCGTGTGGACTTAGATTACTTTAAAAATCTTAGCTGTAGTGTGGAGGTTCCCTAAAATTAAAAATTGTTGGCAGTTTTTTAATCAAAATTGACTATCTGAACCCTGATGTAAGAAGAGTATTGTGTCATAATTATTATTTTACTTTAGCCCCTCTCCTGGCCTCATACAGCAACAACCGCTTTGACCAATAGTCAAGTTTTTGAGTGGCGTGGCAGCCCACACAAACATTGATTCGATGTTCTTGAAGAGGTCAGGGAAGAAACTAATATTACCTCCAATCTAAAGCTTTAACTGCACATCAGCCGTTCAGCTAATCATGTGAGGGGGCTGGTTTTAGGTTTGTGGAAAACAACAAGCCTTTTAGCAAACCTTATTAGCAACATGGGGACGCTGAAAAAAACACAATGTATGCAGCTATATTTTTACATAAACATAAAAAATTACCCAGTGATAATTTCGAAAATGAATTTACTAATTCAGCAGTTTCTTGTTTGGCAGGTTAGGGTAAATTGGCCAAATCAAAAAAGTCAAATGTTGGATGAAGGAGGAACAATTATTTTTTAGTCCTGTTACAGATGTCCTGATGAATAGATGCATTCTTAATTGAAGCAACAGTTTTTCATAATTCTTATTTTGCAACTCAGATTTTGGATCCTCCAAAAAAATACACACTCATGGAAAAATAAATGTTATTCCCAATCCCTAACTGACATAGATAAACATCCTGTATGACACTAAATTGCATGCAACCAGGGCAGTGACCCAGTACTCAAACTGATTTGAGTACAAATTGGAATAGGAAATATATTATTGATGACAAAATGACAATGGACGCAGTCGCAGCAGCACAATAGAGGAATAAAATGCCCAGTAGCGTCTATGGGCTTTATCTCTTAATCAAGACTAATTATGCAACATTATCAGGTAGAAAATGAAGCAGTTTCTGAGCCCACCCACCACCCAGGGTTCTTCATTGAATGAACCACTGGAACTGATTGGAGCAGTGCATTGTGGGTAAAAGAGCCAATTGAATTATCCACCCCCTCACGCCTTTTTTTCCAAGAGACCGCAAAACCCTCTCCAACGTCCCTTCGCCAGAACAGTCCCTCTTGAAACATGTTGCATTTGCAAATCCAATAAATATCTCCTCATTTATATCTTTTAAATCAGTAATTGGAGACGCTTGGTTTACATAGTGGCTTTGGCTGCTATAGTGCAGTTGATATAGTAATTGCAGAGTGCATGTGACTCGAGTATCATACCAATTAGCTATGTTACCTCCTTTAAGAGCAAACTCTGTCCAAATAAACACATCTTAATTATGCCCGTGGAGAATAGGAAATGGAGCACACACAATTAAAGTGGCTAATTAATTAAATCTTTTTTTCTTTTTTTTTAACCCTTGTAGTTTGCTATATTGTAAGTAAAAGATTAATAACTCTTCACCCTCTCCATGGGACAGGGTCAGCTTTTGTTTGTTAAGAGTGTTGGCAACCATTAGTGTTATTATTTATGAGAAATATTAAAATTGTCTTTCTTCATTGAATTTGTAAGCTCCGACTGCACTTGGCCTTGCTTCAAAAGGCTCTGTGGCACTGTTTTCAGTTTGAAGTATTGGGTGTTTATACTCTTTATACGCAGTGTCCAGCTTCATCATTTTGGGATGGCACAATCTAAAGTGAAAGAGCAGGTCATCCACTAATCAGAAGGTTGCCAGTACAATACTCATCTTAACCAGGCTATACTAGTGTTAGGTCCTATGATACTGATTGGTGAAACTTCCAAAACTGGTGCGTTATTAGTTATACAGGCTAATATTGTCTTTGTGTCCTTGGGCAGGACACTTCACCCACCTTGAATAAAGGCATAATTGTGGAATGGTGTTTGTTGTGTTTGGTGACAGTTGAAGCCATTGCTACAACGAATGCATTGTTATCATCATCACATTTTTCTGCCCTGACTACACAATTTGATTTGGTCTTGCTTCAAATGACGCCAAGGAAATGGATTCCCCATGAACTGATAAAGTTCCATGAGCGCTACAGACTGTCTATACCCAGTGTTCAGCTCCATCACTGTACTAGGAGCTGCTTTTTATTAAGCCTTTTGAGTCCAAGGAGCATTATATGTCTTGCCTGTGCTTCCATTGTGACCTTATCAAGGGCAGCCCGGCTCGGTTATAAATGTCCACCTCCATTAGTTACAGATATCCGCAGCACTTACGCAGTGCAGAGGCCTTCGAGCTGTTTTGTAAGCAGCAACACTTTACACAGTGCTTTGTATACTACGTCCCCACAGAGGTCAAACCTCTCTGTCAAATTTGACTTGTTAACCCTTTAAACTGAGTGGTCTATTAGTTTCAAAGGCTAAACTACTTGGAAGGTTCACTTTAGTTTTTGGTTTAATGTATTTGTCAAAAATGTACCCCCAGTCTCTAAAGGACAGATTTACTAAAGGCTTGCTTGCTTGCAAATTGAGTAAGACCCACACCTTGCGGGGGGTAAAGCACTGTGTTTTTAACAAAGATAAAATTACGAATGCTTTATACAGGCTCCTATATAATCCCTTTCCCTTTACAATGGGCTTCTACATCTCTCCCATGACCTAAGATCGTCACGTGAAGAACAAGAAAGAGTTGAACATCCATTCATCCATCCATCTTCTTCCGCTTATCCGAGGCCGGGTCGCGGAGTCAGCAGTCTAAGCAGGGACGCCCAGACTTCCCCCTCCCCAGACACTTCCTCCAGCTCTTCCGGAGGAATCCCAAGGTGTTCCCAGGCCAGCCGGGTCTTCCCCGGGGCCTCCTTCCGGTGATACCTGCCTGAAACACCTCCGAAACAGATGCCCGAGCCACCTCAACTGACTCCTCTTGATGTGTAGGAGCAGCGGCTCTACTCCGAGCTCCTCCCGAGTGACTGAGCTCCTCACCCTATCTCTAAGGGAGCGCCCAGCCACCCGTCGGAGAAAACTCATTCCGGCCGCTTCCATCCGAGATCTTCTCCTTTCGGTTATGACCCAAAGCTAATGACCATAGGTGAGAGTCGGAACGTAGATTGACCGGTAAATCAAGAGCTTCGCCTTTTCGGCTCAGCTCCTTCTTCACCACGACAGACCGGTACAACGACCACTCTCACTGCATCACTGCAGAGGCTGCACCGATCCGCCTGTCAATCTCACACTCCATCCTTCCCTCACTCGTGAACAAGACCCCAAGATACTTGAACTCCTCCACTTGAGGCAGGGGCTCTCCTCCGACCTGGAGAGGTCAAGCCACCCTTTTCCGGTGGTCAAGAGTTGAGCAACTTTTACATAATCACATCACAGCACCACGGAGTCAAGAGCATCATAAAGTTTTGGCCATCCTGTTGGCTATTCTGACGCCACGCATGATCTGAACCCATTTAAACTTGTTCCATGGGCCTTCCAAACATATGTATCGATTTAATAGAAGAAAACAGAATATGTTCTTGCAGTGAACCAGCTCTCCAATGCGTCTCCAATACATCCATATGCATTTGACTGACTGACTGAGATATAAGGGAGCGTTGTCAAAAAGAACAGAAAGTGCACACTTCCCTTGTTCATAAATAAGCCTCGTAAAACACAGGACAAATGATGACGCTCCCTAACATACCCAGTCAAAGTACAGTGTCCTATCTATCAATAGCGGCCCCAGATAGCATAATTTAAATATATATATATATTTTTGTATGTGCAATGTGTTTACACAGTTCTCATAGTAAATCACACTCATGAATGGTGTCAGAGCTATAAGCACATAATGTTGAGCAACATATATGTTTATATGCAACAACTCAAGGGAGCACGTTGTGGAGCAGTTAATAAATTGCCTATTTTCTGCATACTCGCTGCTGCTTCAGGTGGGTATGTTCATAACAGTGTCCTGTGAAGTTGCTTCTTTTGACAATAGTGACTGACTCAAAACAAATGAGACACACTGGTTTAGATCTGGCTTCTGGTAGAACTACTTATCAGTCCAATCTGGTTTAAAAGCCCTATTCTGCATTGTTTTCTTCCTCCTCTCTCTGCGGCGTGTCCCTGTGTGTTTCACTGGCTGCGAGCGAGCCGACAATGCACAGCAGGCGAATGTTTGTAAACTCTTCCAGCATGTCCGAATGCACAGATCTGATTGGCCAGGTTGCACCACATGTGGCGCTGAGCTTTAATAGCTGGAGAAGCTGTGTCTATTCAAATAGAAACGTCCGAACAGAATGTATCATCAGTGTTGTAACAACTATAACACGTTGTATTTTATTACAACATACCACCTTAAACATTCCAAAATGTATAGCCACTGAACATACTGAAATATCATATTCAGAATAAAAAAATGCTTTGATATTTTTCATATTGCCCAAACATAATAATAGTATTTCGATTTTAAATAATAAAATACTCAGTGCTGGTTCCTCTCGAGCAAATGCATCAAATTGTTCTTTAGCTCATTTTGATTTCTTACCAACAACAATTTTTTTTTGAAAAGTGAGTATGTGAATGTCAGAATGCTGTAACATTTTGTGTGTGTCTGATTGGATCGGCTATAAGCCTATAACTGATGTGAGACTGTTACATACATTTTTAAAGTCTAGTCTGAAATATTACTCAAAACTGATTTTGTCCATTAGAACGCTATTAAGTAGGCATGCAGAAAAAATATATATATCATATTCATAAACCTGGGACTCTGTGGGGCCTAAAAATAATCAACCAATAATAATTGCCTTTGCCTGTTTTTGGTTAGCCTGCTGTGTAGATGACGAAGTATTCTGCTGTACACATTCAATTCAATTCAATTTTATTTATACAGCCCTATATCACAACAACGTTGCCTCAGAGGGATTCATAAAAAGAGATGTATGTAAACAATAAACAAGGTCATTGCAAACAGTAACAAAGTTAATAGACACATTAGCTCTGGTGCTAACTAGTGTATAATGGCCAAACACTAAATAAATGCTTTCAAAGTCTATAAAAAGGAGAAGACTGGAAGGGTAAAGAAATACAGCTAGAGTTGTTCTTGATGGATTTTTGTTATATTTATATATGCTAATGATAATGCTAATAAAATAATGCTAGTGGTGCTCTAGGTGCAAATTAGTTACACCAGTTTTATTGGCATTATGTCTGCTTTGTTGTTGAGTGTGACATTGACAGACACTAGGTTCTGAATTGTCACAAACATCCGCTTTAATAACTAGTATCTTTGAGTCAATCCATTTTTAAAATAAGATGAAGTTTACAGTGTAGGAGCTAATGTAAATAGGGTAATAGCTACACATTTCGAACCAGAAAGAATTGTCAGCTCAGACAGTCGTGTGAATAGGCTTACATCAGATCAGACACATATCCACAACAGGCTGCAGTGTGCTTCAAAGTAGGTTCATAGTGCTGGTCCCCTGAGTCTCAGACATGCGCTTGACATTAGGTTGTATGGCGGAGTGGATCACACAGAACAGTCAATAAACCCACATGGGTTTGTGAAATAGTGCACAGTGTAAAAAAAAGGCTTGCATCAGAGCGACTCCATGCTCGTGGTCTGATGCAATTCCCTCACATTATTGTAGATCAAGCAGCAAGTTAAGGCTTTTTATGTTCTGGATTTTTATCAGCCCTGTCTCTTCAATTCAGCGTACACAGAAAAGTCAATAAATAGGCTACATGATACTTACAGAAATAGGTTATTCGGTATGTTACAACCTTAGTTGGCTGCCCAGTGGTGCAGTGGTTAGTACTGTTGCCTCACGGCAAGGTCCCGGGTTCAAGTCTCGGACCGGGCACGAGGGCTTTTCTGTGCGGAGTTTGCATGTCTCTCCCCGTGTCTGGGTGGGTTTCCTCTGAGTACTCTGTTTCCCCCATCAAACCAAAACATGCATATTAGGTGCCTCCAGCTACATCCTGGCTCAAATCTGGAGATGGGTTCCAGGGCGCAGGGCTGAGGCTGCCCACTGCTCCTGACAGGTTACCCTAGTGGGTCAAATGCAGAGGACAAATTTCACTATGGGGATCAATAAAGTGTATCCTAGTTTTTTCATTATCATTATTATTATTATTATTATTATTATTATTATTCAACAGGATACAACCATTATTTTTGCAGTAGTTGCAATAACTGAAATGCAGGGCTGACTTATCATTCCTTTTCACATTTACTAGGAGCAAGACTCCAGACTGTTGTTGATGAGATCCAACTCACAATCATCCTGAGCATAAAGTCCATGAGCAAGTTGTTATTTTTGCAAGCTCCTGAATTAACGCCTCTGTGTGAACCAACTAAGTAAACAAAAACAGCATAATTGCCTCGGTCCAGTCAAACTCTGCAAACAAAAAGCAAAGTTGGAGAAGCCTTCACTTTTAAGGCTCATTACAGGGGCAACAGCACTGATGTTGACTAGTCTATAAACATAATTATATCAAGTCCAGCATAAACATGTTCAGCTACAGCCATGGCAACTGTACTGAATGGCAATTTTACAGAAGAGACAAAAATGGGAGAGACTGGGGCAACAGGGGGGTCAGAATTGGTCCATACACCTGCTCCAATAATCAATATGCAGTAACTACAAATTACTTGATCATGTATTTGTGTCTGACATATAGTTTTATAATGGCAATTAAGTATACATCTGTTTAAAGTCCATTCTTTTCAATAGTATAATTTACACTCGGTTGTACTTAAATTGACTCAAATCAAAAGTAATTGTTGCCATATGTTACGGTAATGTCTGTTAATTCCACTCGTGCAGCCGGTTATATAGCAGTTTTTCCACTGTGGGACTCTATAGTCACTTCATATCTCTTTTGCTTCTGTGAAATGCAGATTATCTTGTGATCTCATTTCCATGTACTTTCATGTCTAATGCTTATGTATTAGGGATTATCTCTGTAATTGTAATCACTGCAGGAAATCCATTAACATAGCAAATCATAAGCAGCCATTTCTAAGGTAAAATGCAAATCAAGAAAAAGCAAGGTCTCTGTAATGGCTGAGTGGTTAGCATTGAGTCTTTGTTTTCAAGTGACCTTTAAAAGAGGTACATCGTGTGGACTGGTCCCATCTAAAGCCTGTATTTGAATTCACATATGGCCACCTTGTCAAGTCTCATAGATATAAGGTCTGCCCACTTACCCGTAGGCTACTACTTTTTTCACATGGGGAAATTGTTAATTATGTTGCGTACATGCAGCAAAATGCATTTTACCTCCTGCTGTGCCGTTATACAGTTTAAGTAACTTTGAATCTTGTTATTAGTCCTTCTGATGCAAAATGCAAAAGCCAATATAATGTGCATGTGAACTTAAATCCCCTCCATGTAGCTCTGGGGATGCAAGGTGGATGATTGGTTAACACCTTTGACTCTCGGCAAGAAGTTATATCAGCATGCTAATAGGACAAAATGACTCATGAAAAGTAAATGTGTTACTAGCCATAAGCAAATTCTACCTGCATTTGGCTCATTGACTAGTGCTAATGCTAATGTCAAGCCCTGGGAAACACAAGAATAAAGACCACCCTACTTTAGGAATCTGGATTGCATGAATATTTTATTATGTTGAAATATGTAATATGACTATTAAAGAAAAGTTCATCTGATGCACCTAGTTATTTGTGAAGAATTTCTACATTTTTGGATTGGAGCTCTCCCCGTGAACGACCTGCCTTGTGGATTTGGACAGTGTAGAAACACTCAGTGGGCATGCTCAGTGGGAGTGGAAGATTGTTATTCATATGCAAATACTGACGTTCATTAGCGTCTTTAATTAGTAAGTAAATTGCTGTGGGAGTCTGGCTAACTGCAGCGAGCAACACCAGAAGAGTAACTAACAGGGAACTGACGACGTACACCAAAACTGCTTGGACGAGACTAGGCTGCAGGAGAAGAATAAAAGAACATAGAGAGAACATAAAATTGAATATTCTGTTCCCACATCAGTCGTAAAGAAATCGTATACATACTTTTTAAAGGGGAACAAAGCAAATGATAGAAAATGTAATGTTGCAATACACAGAAAGAATGCAAACATTATAGATTGTTCCATTTTTAAAAAATCCTATATTATGCAAAATCTTATTATAAATGTTCTAATGTTGTTTCAACCTCAAACACATTCCCGAAGTTGTGTTTTGTTTAATTTGCACGTGTTTGAGTAATTCATTATTTTATGCTATAGACCTCTCCATGAGCTGAAAATGGATCCACCATGGGCTTCATCTATAAGTGATGTGACAGATAGGGGCAAACCACTCCTCTCTAGGAAGTGCTACTGCCTGCTCAACAAATGCACCCAGAGAAACATTGTTGCTACTACCATTTAACAACACAAGTGATTGGAGAAGATGTGTGTTCAGCTGTTTTTTTATTATTTATCCAGGTAAGCCAGTTGAGAACCAATTCTCATTTACAATGGCGACCTGGCCAAATTGGGTTAAGTGTCTTGCCCAGGGACACAACGACAGCGTGTGCTTTTGACGGGGACTCGAACCACCGACCCTCTGGTTGAAGGGCGAGCCCCTACCCACTGCACCACTGCCACCCGCTGTGAGGGTGTCAAGGCTTTGTTTATATCCCAGAAGAAGAAGAAGTTTTTAAACCTCAGAAAATTGGAACAATCAAAGTCAAGTGGAACCTACTCTCTGTATTTGGTGTTAACATAAGAAGGTAACCTATATGTATCCAACACAGACTGTGAAATGTGCAAAAAAGCATAATAAAGGAGCTATAATGATACAAATTGAACAGTTTGGCATCTTTCTCTTTGAGCTACATATGAGATGCATATATATGCCCTTATACTTCCAGGGACAGGGATTTTCTACACACTTATTCTCACAAGGTAGTTGTGTCACCAAGAGATGCACAGGATAGGTGAATGAAGCCTCATTCACCCTGCTACAACTCATTTTGGCATCACATTCATCACACTCCAAAGCTGTTTAATTATGGTAAAACAAAGTTGTATTGTTCCCTTGTCTCATTACCAATGGAACAGACCATCCATTCTGCATGTCCTATTTAGCAAAGTTACCTATTATTGAAAGGTTTAGAAAAAATAATAAAAGACACACTGAATACTATATGAGCGAAAATATGATTTATAGTCCAAAGTTCCACACACTCCCACATTAATCAGGAAAATCAATTACATGCTTGGCACAGTTGTAAGTGTCCTGCTGCTGCTTTATTGTTTTGCATATCGCCCCGGGACTAGGGTAATTGATTTTGGAAAGCATTGACTCTTGACCACACGCAATCATCAAAACCATTGATGAGTGCACCTTCAGCCAAGCAGAGAAATCACCTTACTTAGGCCACCTACACACTACACGGCTCTCTCACGGGTGCCTGTTAGCAAGCACTTATCCCAAATGCGCTGTTCGAATTGGGTATTGTAAAAATGTTGTGCTTTGCAAATCAGACAAGCGATTGGCAACAGGGGATAGTACATGAAAAAATATTGAATTGTGGACTGGTCTCTTGGTTGTTAAACTAACACAAGTACAAAGGTGATATTAGGGAAACCACACTAGACTGCTCATGAGTCATGGTGTCAAAGAAAGAATTATGGGTAAAAATCACACCTGTTTGTTGTGTCACACTGAAATGTTCTTAAGCTTGGTTTTCACTGGAGCACTAAGATACAGTCAGGTCAGTATGCGTCATTTTTTGGTCAAAAAGGGGTCGAGGAATCTCAAAGGCCATAACAGTGGAAAGATTATTCAGAATTGTCTGTTGTCTGGTTGCACAATACCGATTCCATAATCAGGTAAATAAAAAATATTACATTTATTAATTTTTTGTGCTAATAGTCACAAAAAAATTGGGGTATTGGACTTTGGGGTCAAATTGCAGAATGAATATCAATCATATCAACCAACATTGATTGAGACATCCCTTTACAACGCAATACAATAAAATAAATGTAAAATCAGAATTACTATCACGTGCTTCTAAATGAATGTCATGTTATAATATCAGTGTGGCATAAACATATATAATTTTTTCACAAATTTCAAACTTTTTGTGACTAGTATCTTATTAGGAAGAAAACATATACTGGCATAAAATTAAGTCTTGTTATCATTATTGTTATTACTGTACCAATACCAAGCTGACCTGTAGTTACACTCATTGAAACTGCACGTTTTTTTTACCTCATCTCCAACATTGGCTGAATGTACAGTACAGTACAGCTATGGACAAACGTTTCTTCTGATAGCCACTAACAACTCTTGTATCCTGTTCAATTTCCCTCTATTGTTATTGACACGTCTGGCCAACATGTCTGCGTGACGGGAACGTTTTTTTAATGTTTTTAAAATAGACAAATGCAATATTTACCGTCAACTTGAATCCATAAGACAAAACATAGAGATGATTTCAATGGTTTTACCGCACCACCCGGCCTCTACATGGTACTGTCATTTGAGACATGGGTAACAATGGACATGTCTATTGTTTTTCTTCATTACAATATTGGTCATTTTCAGCCTGAATGAAGTGAAATCACATCAGGGCTCTACCTGGCTGTAGGTGGATACTGCTCTTGTCCCAGTCAGAGCACATTTTGTACAACATGTCTGTGAGGAGCTGACGGGTGCAGTTATTTAAGCTGGTAGATATCTCTGGGGCCACAGTGAAGCATTGTGACGTCCTTCAGATCTTCAGATCATGTCTCTGAAGAGTCAAACACATGCCAGCGTTTGGTTTGAAATCTCCTGAATTTCTGCTATGGCCTTTGACTGAACTCGGCTCCAGTCTGGTTCAATAGCCCTGCTCTTTTTCAGTGTTAGATTGTTGTTTCCATTTCATTAACCACTAAAGGCAAATGTTTTTATTTTGCAGGTTTTATTGCACTGTGTATAAAAAGGTAGTCAGAAATGGGATGTCAAGCTAGTCATTGGGAGAATCTCTTATGCTTTTATGTGATTTACCAAAGCTTACCAGCAAACTACTATTTTTAGCGCTTTTCAAGACACAAAGATCAAGTCCTTTCCATTTGGAGTTGCAAGTGACTGGGCCGTGGTTAAGCTCAGTCGGTTGAGTGCATAGCCCATATACAGAGCTTATAATCCTTGCCCCAGTGTTGTGGGTTCGAATCCGGCTCATGACAGTGTGACAAATTTCACTCCTGCTGGTCACCCTGATTTCCTGTCAAATAAAGCTGAAAAAGGCCCCAAAATATCTGAGTCTGTCCATGCAACTATGGGCCTTAGGCATATTACCACTGCTTTACCATAGTGAACCTCTCATAAAACCACTTGTAGAAAGCTATCCATGAAGGATTGTAGTTTGTTTTTGTCTTTAATACCTTTTCACAAGTGTACAATTCTTTTCATGTTGTTTTCTGTGTCTGTTGTAGACATGCTGCGAGCCTCGTTTCTTAAGACAGCTCTCTTTCCTTCATCAGACGTCTCATTTTCATTCCCAATCTACTGGCCCACTCAGTATGCTCATGAGAGCCTCTTCAAAGTTTTTTTCTTTTCTTTCTTTTTGCTGTAAGCTCAAGTGGTCTGTGATTTTTTTTTTTTTTCCTGATTTGGTTTGCAGCACCTTCAGACTGCAGAGCTGCCATTCTCCTTGAAGCCTGACAACAACGCATTAAAGATGTGATGCAAAGGAGACTGACATTTTTCTGTCATCATTGCAGACACCCAAACCCAAGACAGGCTTTTTATCTCTGGCAATCCAACTTTCATATGCTCCTCACTCCCACTATGTGCCAGAGCCTTTCACTTCATATTACCATTAAGATATACATTTAAACATGAGATGCATTGTGCAGGCCACTTATCGGTCTGATAATCAAAACATGACATTCTTGTGGCCTTGTTGCGCCATGATTGGAATACCCTTTTTTGTTGTAAGCAAAAAAAAAAATGAATTGAACTTTTGAATGCAAAGGCAATTGAATGTGATTGGGGCAGCAGTGGCGCAGTGGGTAGGCGTTCGCTCTGTAACCAGAGGGTAGCCTCGTTGTGTCCCTGAGCAAGACTCTTAACCCACATTGCCTGTGAATGAATGTGATTGGTGTTCGGTGGTTTAGGTCCCTCGTAAAGTGTTGAGAAACGAGATATATAAAATAAATTCTGCATTACTCAAGCGCTTGCAGACTTCTTTGTATATTACTATATAACATGCGGAGACCAAGTGACCAAAAGTAGAATATTATAATGGATGTTTTCTATTGGGTATTTTTTACAAATTTGGATTCAGATACTAAAATCTCATAATATCAAGTTACAGGAAAATAAAAAAGATTACCAACATATGAGCATTGAGCTTTGAAAATAAAGTGTACCTATTTCTGTAGAATAGGATCATATATGGCAATCATTTATTATTCTTCACTTATGTATTTATGTGAGACTCGTTCCTGCCGTAGAGCTCTGCGATCGTCTGCACAACTGTTTTTAAAGGTCCCACATATAAACAACTGTGGCCGGTCCCAAAATGTGGAACAATCTACCTCCTGAATTACGCTCTATCAACTAAGTCTGGTTTTTTTTCACATTTATCTCTAATGTGAAACTCTTTGATCATTGTTGTAAAGCGCTGTACAAATAAAGTTTGATTGACTTGATGAACATATAAATGCCATTTTAAAAGTCTGTGTATTTGCAAAAGGAAGGAATAAGAATAGATGCATTGGATAAAGTTGTCTCATGATTCATTTAGGTCAATTCATTATTCATCTATGAGAATCTATTCTGGTTACTGAAATAATAATTAAAAAAAACATACCCTCAAAATTATATGAATGATGGTTGAGGTGAACCATGACACACAATATTATATTCTGTTGATTTTTGTTACTTCCATGCCCTTTATATATGATGGTGTCACATCACTGTACATAAAGCACCATGTGACCGTAGCTGTATTTTACAGTGTAATAAAAGGCAGAAGTCAACCATTCACTCACACTGTCTACTCTAAAAAAAAATTACTACAGTCACCTCTCCAATGTGGAGCTGCTAATGCCATGTAAATCTAGGTCAACTGTAAAAATGTTTTATTCAAATAGGGATTTTTTGGAAAGTGCAGTGTAACCAGGTGAGGGGTATGAGCAGTGACTTGCAACTTTTGAAAATGGAAAAATTGGGATTGAAGGCATAACCGTATGTATAATATCTGTGTGTTTGATTCATTTTCTGTTGTGAAGTTAGCTCCACAATATTCAAATCCAAACTATCAGACCTTTCCTGAAGTTATACTGTTGCCAACACAGATTTAATATGGTGACGTGTCTTATATATGGCAACAAATAGAAGAAAACCTGCAATCCTATAGAAACACAGACAATACAGAACAAAATGAAGTTTTAGACCAAGGGTGTCCAAACTATGGCCCAGGGACCAAATGCGGCCCTCAGGCTTACCTCTCAATTTTACTGTATGTTATTTAACATAATCCAACTAAAAGAAAACATTCATTGTCTAACAAGATATAGTTCCACATGTCTTTGTGGTTAGACCCTAACCCTAACAACCTCAGAGAGTGGCCCTCCTCTCTATTAATTTTTGTGGCCCTCAGTGAAAAAAGTGTATATTAAAGTGCATTAGAACATTTGCTGTAGATCCCTAGAACCATCAGAGCCGAATTGTTTTATTTTATCAGTGAAATGTGTTTTGGTGATATTAAATAATAATAATAATGCATTAGTTTTATACAGCGCTTTTCTCAAGACTCAAAGACACTTTACATTACATTATTCATTCACCCGGTGGTGGTAAGCTACTTGTGTAGCCACAGCTGCCCTGGGGCACACTAACAGAGGGGGTGGCTGCCAGTCTGCGCCTACAGCCCCTCCAACCACCACCACATTCATTCATTCATATTACGGAATCATGTCCGTCGTCGTCCGTGTCCGCAGATCCGATGCGTGAATGTGATAACTCAAAAACTATTGCGGGATCACTTTCTCCAGTTGCACTGGATTGATTTTGGTAATTCAATGAGGAATATTAATTAATAATGTGTGGACGCAATAATTCAAAAAGGTACATATCATGAAGACTGGATTGAGTTTGGTACTTCTACGAATACTGACAAATAATTAACTAATTAATGCCCTGAAGCACTATAATTGAGCCATTTATCCTGCTGAACAATCGCATGCATTTTGGCACAGTGATCCGGGCTAGTATATTTAATGTACATAGGCACATTACAGAGGTCAAATAAAGAATGCCTCTATAGCGCCCCCATGTTTATGACCCCTATGGGACCCTGGACACACTTATTTTGGCAGGAAGCAATAAAACTTGGTACAGTGATTCTCCACAGTGTACCCAACATAAAATATTATTATGACTCCACCCTACAACAAACAGGAAGTCAGGCATTTTGAATTGATATATTTGACAGCCTCTAACTTGCACACCCGATAAGGCTCAAACCTTATTTAATTGTCATTAATCGTAGAAGTACCAAACTCAATCCAGTTCTGCATCTTGACATGATATGTACCTGTGTGCAACAGTTAAAAAAGATCCCGCAAAGACTTTTTGAGTTATTGCGTTCACAGTTTTGGCCTATAATGAATTAATTACTTAATTAATATTCATCGTAGAAGTACCAAAATTGATACAGTTCGGTGTCTTTATGATATGTTCTATCGTTTTTGGGTTATCACGTTCACATCTGCCGAACGCGGACCAACGTGATTCCATAATATCGTTTCGCCGATATAATTATCTTGACTCCTTAAGCAATTTCATGAGAACAGATATGTTGACTTCTAAATTAAAAAAAGGCAAATGTAGCTATCTCAAGACCGTAGCCATTTTTCCAACACTACACAATCTCACCCTTTTACATCTATACAGCAGTGTTAGGTGGTCTGAATTATTTATTTATTTTTTATACCAAAGAGGTCCTTGGTTTAAAAAAGCTGAAACACTGCATTAGAGCATTGCGAGGCATGAAGTAGGGGGTGTGTGATATGGCGATAGAACACTGAAAAAAAAGGCCAAATATATAGTATTAAGAATTTGTAGTTAAAAAGTGTCCAGTAAGACATAAAATACAAATTCAATTAAAAACTGTGATCAAATCATAAACATAATCTCGGCTATTTTTGATCATATCACCCGCCTCTAACATGAAGCATGAAGCTGACATAGAAGACAAAGGCGAGAGTAGCTGTTGAGATAGGAGGTCTTACCTGTCCACTAACATGGGCAAAGTCCTTCTCTATCCACGTGATATGAGACTCGTTCTGTGGACAGGTTGGGTCAATGAGGAAGTTAACACACTTAGTTCAACATATTGTCCTTACACCAATTAGGCAAAACATTATGACCACCTGTAGTAGTATGCATATTAGGCCTACATCACAATGGGGTGTATAGAGTGCACAGTGCTTGCCCCCCTCTGGTTCCAGAAGTATAAATCTAGACTAGACTAAACTAGAAAAGTCTATGGCAAAAAAATTAATGGGATTTTTATTTCCAGAACCAGAGCAGGGGGTGGGCACTGTTGCGCTCTATTGGCCCCCGGAGATGAATGGTTACCACACTGGTGACAGGAAACCACTCTTCCCTTTATGTTTCACTTCCTCTTTTCTCATAGATGTCTATCCTGTTTGAAGGCAGATGCTAACAGTGACAAGCTACCGTTCCCGTGCACTGGTATAGAATTTATTCAGTTTGTGCACTTCATAGACAAAACAACTCAGCCAAACTCTAATACATAGAAGGCTTACAAAGTTTTTGTGTTTACTGTGAAATAAAAGTGGCTACTACTGCTACTCCTGCTGCTATTGCTGCTGCTACTGCTACTGCTACTGGTGCTGCTACTACTGCTACTGCTACTGGTGCTGCTACTACTGCTACTGCTACTCCTGCTGCTATTGCTGCTGCTACTGCTACTGGTGCTGCTACTACTGCTACTGCTACTGGTGCTGGTTCTGCTGCTACTACTACTGCTACTGCTACTGGTGCTGCTACTACGACTGCTACTGGCGCTGCTACTACTACTACTGCTACTACTACTACTGCTACTGGTGCTGCTACTACTACTGCTACTCCTGCTGCTGCTACTGCTACTGGTGCTGCTACTGCTACTGGTTCTGCTGCTACTACTACTGCTACTGCTACTGCTACTGGTGCTGCTACTACTGCTACTGCTACTGGTGCTGCTACTACTGCTACTGCTACTGGTGCTGGTTCTGCTGCTACTACTACTGCTACTACTGCTACTACTGCTACTGGTGCTGCTACTACTACTACTGCTACTACTACTACTACTGCTACTGGTGCTGCTACTACTACTGCTACTCCTGCTGCTGCTACCGCTACTGCTACTGGTTCTGCTGCTACTGCTACTGCTACTGCTACTGGTGCTGCTAGTACTACTGCTACTGGTGCTGCTGCTACTACTGGTGCTGCTGCTACTACTGGTGCTGCTGCTACTACTACTACTGGTGCTGCTACTACTACTGGTGCTGCTGCTACTACTGGTGCTGCTGCTACTACTGATGCTGCTGCTACTGCTGCTATTACTGGTGCTGCTGCTACTACTGCTACTGGTGCTGCTACTACTCCTGCTACTACTACTAGTGCTGCTGCTACTACTGGTGCTGCTGCTACTACTGGTGCTGCTACTACTGGTGCTGCTGCTACTGGTGCTGCTGCTATTAGTGGTCCTGCTGCTACTACTACTGGTGCTGCTGCTACTACTGGTGCTGCTGCTACTGGTGCTGCTGCTACTGGTCCTGCTGCTATTACTGGTGCTGCTGCTACTGCTGGTGCTATTTATATAATATTTTGTGATTTGCTAATTGTGACCAGTAAAATTGAGATTCAATTGCGATTAATTGTGCAGACCTAATAGCAGCACTACCAGCTAGGCTAGATCAAAGCCATTAATGTTGTACTATGGCACCAATTGCACTTATACATACAACTGCTTTGACTCAAGTTGTTAGCCAAGCCTGCTACTTTATACAATGAATAACTTCTTCTAAACCATTACTTATCTAAATGTATGATTTTTAACTTCTTCAAAACATATAGTCAAATAGACAAAGTCTACATCTATTTTCCTCTCACTTCACATGGGTTTAGCATCCCACCCTCAAACGGGAATCCCCTCTGTCCCCTCCCAAAATATCGCACACACAAGTCCGGACACGTCCTAGGTCCAATCCATCACATATGTAACTATAACTAAATAAATCCCACTTGCCTCTCGGATGGGATTTCTGGTTCGAAATATTAGCCTCCACATTTCTGCGTCCACGATCAGCCATGTCACACCGCAGCCCTCAGAAGTTACCAATACTTAGTGACAGAAATGTGCAGAATGGGAAGTAACGATGAGCTATCTAAATGAATGTGTGCCAATGGACAGGGGCAGGAAGTAAATCTAAGGAAGCCAATGTATAATGAAACAGGATGATGACAAAAGTGATGGCCGTGTAAGTCACAACAGTTATAGTTAACAAAGCCAAGATTTAAAAAAGGCAAATGTGTATACTGAAGTGCTAAAAGGATATAACAGCCTATTAAAGCAAGGTGTATATCGGCAAAATGGCCCCATACGTCAGCCCCATACGTCTGCTGCAACTGTCACCAACGGGCACCTTAATCAGACATTGTGTGATTTCTAAGGGTTTTAATATTATTAACGAGCAATTAAGAGGCCTCGCCCCCAAACCATGACAAACATGGGAAGGGTCTATTTGACTTTTATGATTTGTCTGGATGTTTGTGAAGAATAATTTTGCCAAATTTTGAAAATTCCCTAAAACTACATTCTTCTTTCAATCTATAGGGGGCGCTATAGAGGTAACTGCCATCATATTAGTCAGATGTGTTCAGGGCCGGGGGATAATTAGGTATTTCAGGTTAGAGTCTAATCGGGCAAAGTATGTGCAAGTTAGAGGCTGTCAAATATACCTGACCTCCCAAATTCAATTCAAAATGGCCGACTTCCTGTTTGTTGTAGGGCGGGGTCGTAATAATATTTCATGTTGGGTACACTGTGGAGTGAGTGAGTAAGTGTGTCCAGAGTCCCATAGGGGTCATAAACATGGGGGCGCTATCGAGGCATTCTTTATTTGACCTCTGTAATGTGCCTATGTACATTAAGTATACAATTGCCCGGATCAATGTACCAAAATTCACGCAATTTTTTTCATGTTCAACAGGATTATTGGCTCAATAAAAGTGCATCAAAACATTAATTAGTGAATTATTTAATTGTCATTATTCGAAGATGTACCAAACTCAATCCAGTTCTGCATCTTCATGATATGTACCTGTGTGCAACAGTTGAAAAAGATTTATTGTGTTCACAGTTTTGGCCTGTAATTAATTAATTACTTAATTAATATTCATCTTAGAAGTCCCCAAATCGATACAGTTCGGCGTCTTTATGGTATGTACCTGTGTGCAAATGTTGAAACTGATCCGACAATTTGTTTTTGAGTTATCGCGTCCAAAGCTAGGATCTGCGGATGCACACCGACATGATTCCATAATATCGTCATTTTGCCGATATACTTAGGCTTACATACTATACTGCCACAAGTGGACGAGTATAAGATTTACCAGCGATATACTTGCCCTAATCCTTCTAATAAAAAACTATTTGGTAAGAGACTAAGCACAGTTCCTTTTCCCCTTTCTCTAAAGCCTGCTGTAATAGTTGAGGTGATCTGGTGGACACGGTGAACCCTGTGGCTGGGCAGAAACAGGACAGAGGTCAGAGGAAAGGAGTGGGACAGTGGTTAAGGACCCGGAGGATAAGGGGGGCTGGCCTACTTAGACTGATTTCAGCCCCCGTGGACACCCGTCAGACCAACTGAGCTCGCCTCAACACCCCGACTTGATCAGTCAACCATGTGACACGGGCCCTTAGCCAAGAGCCCAACAGATTCCAACATATTTGTGGTCATTTAGCTCACCGGTTTACCCCTCTGACTGAATGGACCATTTAGAACACAGAAAAGTCGATCTACCATTTCATTTAAGAGTGATTTGACTTTACTTCTTGTAAAGGCTTGTAATTGAATTAGGACAGATATGCAATACTAAATCCAAGTTAGTAATATTTACACGCTGTCATGTTGAAAATCTAAGGCTGTATGGAATTTCATAAAGATAATTTACCATTTTTATTCTTCTTGACCCTATTGGTTTGCAGCCTGTATGTGCATAATTAACATGTTAAAACCATTCATTGTCCAGTTCATTCTACAAGACACTAATCCTCACACAGGCAACAGTCAGTCAACTCACACCTCTACTTCCTCAAAGGTGCGTGGGTGTATTTAAGGAATTCATATGATTTAACGTTCTATCAAAATCTTGATCCATTCATAACTCATGGGAGAGCTAAAATACAAAATGAACCGCATTATGCAAAATTAGAACAATATTTCATCACACATGAGATTCTGTTAAACATTGCATTTTGAAACATAACTTATATATATTTGTAAATTCATAATATTGCATATTATATTATAGTTTTTAAACTTGACTCTGTAATATGGCAACAATAGTGCCGAAAGATACCAACTTCAACCACAAGAGATCAACAAAGAAACAAATGAATGTTTACAATTCTAGCTCAACACGTAAAGCATTTACCCCTGAGCTATCGATTCTCAAGTGTGACTCCTAATCCTGGGCACTCTCTCTTTTCCATTGCAAGACATGACCGATACCTTGTCCACTAAACACAGCAGCCAACATCTTGAGGCTCATTCCAGAAGACATTCTACAACATTTTACATTTCTTTTAGGTTTAAATGAGCAATAGACTTGGATAACCTTAAATGAATAGAGGATATTGCAGTATTTCTGCCCACTTTTACTGAGTACTTTTAATTCCATTTCTTATTAAAGCAAAAAGGGGCCATAATGTGCTTTTTGGGATGTATTTACTAATAATTGACACGTGGCTTATTCTTTTATTTTTTATTTTTTATTTTGTATTATTATTTTTCACTTTTTTTATTTTATTTTATTTTTTTGCACACTCTACCGCCTGAGCTAAACCATCCTTTGTTGGTTAGAAAACTCAATAATCAGCTAAAATGGCTTTTTTAACAGTTTTTATCCATTTCCTTCTCTCATAAAGCTAACTCTGGTGCTGACAGATTAGCATGGGACCACTTATCAGCACCGTTCATCAAGCGTCCTCAAAGAGCGAGCTGATTGGCTAAGCTTGTGTGGAAGACATAAGGTCAGAGTCATGCACAGAACACTCTTTCTCCATGAGACCTCTTCAGACCATGGCTGACTCCTCCGGCACTGATAATGCAGACTGCTGATCTTCAAGAGCGTATCAAAGGCAGGCTGGTTCCCACACTGAGGCCTGGCTCTTTCCCACAGACAAGTCCAACAGCACTGAGGAGATAGACATGCTGTTTAATACTGAGCATGACCAGCTTAATATCAGAACACATACTGATCTTCATCCATTTCTTATGTTTGTCCTCCTTCCACCCAAATATACCTTATAAAGCACAAATTTAAAAAAATAAAAATGCATTAGTTATATATACTTTTCTCAACACTCAAAGACACTTTACAAATTGCATTATCCATGTGTACGTGTGTCTGACCACCACTAAACACCAATCACACAACCACATTCATTCACAATGTGAGTTAAGTGTCTTGCCCAGGGACACAACGACAGTATGTGTTCAGGCGGGGAAAACGTTGTTCTTGTGTATGAACGTAAACTTGGTTGTTTTGTGCAAATATACAGAAACATGCCTAACAGACTTGCTGAGTCATTGTGTGATTCCCCTCACACAGAAACACGGCACCTCTGTTTGTCGGACATCTGATGTCTTAATGCTTTAGAATGGGCAGACTGAGGCAGATTGTGGCGGACTGTGGCGTATTGTCGGCTATGGGACATGGCAGACAGTTGTGGCGACAGTGGGCGGACAGTGTGACCTTTGAGTTGCTGGTCCCACGCTCAGCACAGATGCAGCAGATAAGTGTGTGTGTGTTTATGGAGGACGCTTCAAGAGCAAACAGAGATGGCCCCATGGCTGTATGTCTGTCTCTAAGTGTCTGTTTGTGTGCATGTCGGGGTGTGTGTTCTTGCAAATCTACCAGAGTGAGCACATAGGCAGGTTAAGGTTAGGGCAGTAGTTGGGTTAGTCTATTCAGTGGTTCTCCAACAAAGCGACCATAACAAGTGCATTCCCCCAGTGTTGTGTCGATAAAGTTAATATTGTGTAGAATAACTTTTTTTGTTCTCAGTATTCTTACAATTCACAAAACCAATATTGTGTGATTGTTGCTGTATGTCTTTCTGTGTGTGTATGTGTGTGTGTCTGTGTGTGTGTGTGTGTGTGTGTCTGTTTGTAGGCTGCGCTGATCCATGACCAGCTCCATGAGGGCGACCAGTAAAAGAACGAAAGGTCAGAGACATTTGCTGAAGGCTTGTTTTGGACAATTCAGGGCAAAAGTCGAGCTTCTGTTGACTGTCCTTTGTGGGAATGTGCATACTAAAGAGACTAAGTATATTGACAGAAGAGGTACTGACTATGCATACTTCAAAGTGAACATTCTATAACTGAAATAGCACTACTCAAGAAAAAGCATTTTTCACTAAAAGTAATAAACAGAAACCTCCACAATATATATAGGGTTGAATAGACCATCATGTTGTTCAGCAGAGCAGGTTGACCACTGAGCTTATATGCATAATTGTGTTTGGAGACCAGAAAGGCCATGTCTCCATCAATCTACCCCGTCATCAGCTTTACTAGCCTGGTACGGCAGAAGCAAGTTCTCTGTATATTAAATTGTATACAGAGCGAATTCCTTGGTGCAAAACCCTCCGGGCAGCCTGAATGGTTGACGCTTGATTCGTGCGTTGGTCGCCACATCTTTTCCAAAACATTCAAAATGGCGCCCGGGAGTAGCGAGTTTGTTCCAATTTATTCCGTGCTCTGTCCGAGAAAACAATTGATGCAAGTGAGGCTTTACCTTCCTGCCCCAATATTCCATTATTTCATCCCACAGCCATTACCAATTAATGCCAGTTTGAAGACACCCGGCATAAATTCTGTATAATTATCAACATAAACCATAACGATATGCAGTGATCTTTGGCTTCAAAAATGGCAACCACATCTGCTATTTATTTGTGTTGCGAGCTGGTCTAATCACATTATGGTTCTTGAGACATTGTTCGAGGCTTGTGTAATCAGTTGCCAGTAAAAGTCACTTCATTTTTATGTAACCGGGGGTTTCCCTCATCTACAAAATCCTTTCTTTGTTTCTGTGCCTCTTAGCTGATATGAACAAAATGATGACTTCTGTTGTATCTCCAATAGGCCTTTGTGCTTTGGCCAGGTCACACAGTTCATTGTCAGGACATTCAATAATGAGCCAAGACCCAATAAATCTTCCAGTAATTCATAATAAATACCTTTGTTAAAAGCTGAAGCACTAATGATAAGAATGGTTATATCAGCCTGAACAGTTACTAATCTATCTTGAAATCGGATATGTTATCAGCCTTTGTTCTGACGTTGGTCAATCGTTTTACAGAATCCATGAAGAGGTCAGTGGTCAGTGTGTACAGGTTAAAAAGTTAATGCGTAGGAATGAATCTATATAAAAGTGTGGTTAATAGAAGTGGTAAAATAACAAGATAATTTCAAGTAAATTGTTCTAAAACCAGGTATTGGGGTCAACTGCATTTACCTGTAAAAATACATCTGAATGAAACTTACCTTGTTGGAAAATGCTTTAATTTTTTTCTATCTCTGTTTTTCACATATTGCTAACTATTGCTAACTACCTAACTATTACTACAACTATTACTATAACTACTATTACTAATGCTACAACAACTACAGCTACTACAACTACTACTATAACTACTATTACTACTATTACAACTACTACAGAAATGTTGATTCATTTCATTGGATGCTCCGAATTATTCTATCCCTCAACACAAATCCTACTTTTAACTCACTTATGCTCCAGTCGCCTCCATTCCGGGATTTTCAACGTTCCATATGACAAACATTTTAAAGGGTCTATTAGTTCCAATGTCAAGATTATGTATATATGTATGTGTCATGGCTGGTTAGTTTGAATACGTTTGCTGGAGACTGGCCTCATTCACCTTCTACCGATTTTTTCCCGTTATGGGGTCACAGGTGGCTGGAGCCTATCCCAACAACTTTGGGGGTTAGGCGGGTCAATGGTCAGTTAGTTGTAGGGCTGACACTGAGACACGCACGGGGAGGACGTGCAGACTAGAGAGCTCATAGTCAGCCCACAATTTCCTTGCTAGGAGGCGACATCACTAACCACTACATCCATAAAGTTAGTCTTCCTCTAGGCCTCCTGTCTGGCAACTTTGACCTACCCATAGTCACTATCATTTTTCCTCTGCACACATCCACCCATCCATGTCTTTTCAAAGCTAAAACTTGAAGGCTAATGCAGCTCTCCGAAGCAGCCGTCTCAGCATTTTGTACAGGAAACTCCCAACAGTGATCAATTCCATTTTTTCTTAAGCACCACAGTCCCTGGTTTTTACTGGAGGGAGGGAGGCAGGAAGGAAACTGCTCCCGGGGCCAAATCCGCAAACCAGTGAACCAATGCTTTCAGGATTGTGAATTAACCTGGGATTCTGTTACACAAAATGAAATGGATAACTCATACTTATGCTTATGGGCCATAGAATACTTCCTCATTATAAAACACTGCCGATTTCCCCCTGGTGTATTTTCTTAGACATATATTTGGGCTCACATTATACAAAAATGTCTGAGTTCTTTCCTACGCATTTGTATCTGTCTCTATCAAGGCTGATTAAAATGAATGCGTTTTTAAAATTGCCATATCAGCATTTATGGTTAGCCATGTCTCAACAGCAGAACACTATATTCCCTACAAGTTGAATTTGCCAGAGACTTGCAATGGCCTGAATAAACAAACAAAATGATTGCCTATCCCAGCAACTATGGGTCTTAGGTCGGGTACACCCTGGACATTGGCCACAGACAGACATTCACAATGGGCCATTTAGATCGACCAATTCTCCGAACACATGCATGTCTTTGAGCGATGAGATCAATCCCGAGAGAATCCACGTTAACAGGAAAGGACATGAAGAATCCACCCAGAGAGATTATAGTTGGCCGGCTTGCCCATGTAGCGTGCAAACACGTGATGTTATGTGTATGTTTATTAACTTGATCGTATAAGAAATTAAGTCTAAGACTTATGTGGGGCACCACTGAACATGAGATACGTCCAGAACAATAC
>JAVQKC010128041.1:0-17480 GCA_036025475.1 Philypnodon macrostomus
ACAGATTCAAAGTACACCATGCGAAGAAGTCGGCCATATTGGATTGAAAATGGGAAGTCAGGTATATTTGACAGCCTCTAACGTGCACATACTTTGCCCGATTAGGCTCAAACCTGAAACACCTAATTACCCCCCGGCTCTGAACACAGCTGAGTACCACCTTTGAAATGAAGGTAGTTCCTGGAGGTTTTAACACCAGCAGATTTAGTATCTAATAACACATTTCTAACACATACTGATATCGTATCATGTCCTCAAGCATTATGTTTTTCATTATTGTATGACTGTTACTAACAAAAGATAACTACATTACAACTTCATAGCTTTTGGGGATGTGCACAAATGTATGTATTCTTGAAAAATATCCTTACATGTTGGGACAGAGAGTTGCATGATATGAAATGGTTACTCTAAATTTACCATACTTTTGGCATACTTCTTACACAAGGCCACTCTCCTTTGCAACCACTGTGATAAATGATTTCAAATGCCACAGCAATATTTGGCTTAGATAAACATAATTTCTCATGAAGATATAAAAAATTGTATGTGTGCCTGTGAGTTTTCCATACCTCAGGGTAGGGGTGGGCGATCTGGGAAGATCATTGAATCGTGTTACACTGTGATTTATACTATAACAATGCCAGTGTTTGTATTAATAAAAAGAATAATAAACAGTATTAAGTAATATGACAAACAGCGGATGTCCACTGAGTTTGTATTTAAACAGGTTTTCTGAAGACAGTAGTTTACTCTGTCAGACAGAAAATACAGAGCCAAATAAAATCGTAATTAAAATCTATTAATAAAATCCAGAAATTATATTTTGACCATATCTCCCACCCCTACCCGAGGGGCAAAAAATTTGTTAAATCATGTTTATGTGCCACTTCTTTCCATTTCTGTTCATTGCAGTTTTTATCCATGTTTTAGCACTTTGTTCTATAGACATACTTACCCCACTCTATACCTTTTACCGTTTCCTTCATGCTGTCTCTCACATGAGATTTAAAGCCCGTCAGTCATACACTTCCATGTTACTTGTATTCTTCAGTTTCAGATATACCAGTGTACTTCTCGTTCGCATGATGCTCTCTCTCAGACTGTAACCTACATACACAGCTGTCTGATGAATAATGGAGCAGAGACACTTACCGTACTATCAGCGTCTCTATCAGCGGGGGCCGCCTTTGATCTTCTTTTGAGTCTTCTCCACAGCCTTCTGCCTCAACTTTTGTTACTTGATCCTCAACTTCCTTTTTTAGAGCAATCCATCCCGTTAAAGAAAATACTGTATTTATCTACACCTGCTCCTCTGATCCAATGTAACCGGGTTAAGTCAATATGCCGTAATATGCCTGTACTCTGCTCTACTGTTAAATCATAAAGCAGACTAAAGTATGCAGACACTGTCTTACGCCTATGTTAACCTGTGTGCCTTTATAGAGCTAGAGGAACAACAACAAAGTCCAGAGACACAATCTCTGACCTTGTCAAGATCATGCAAAGACATCTTGACTTGAGGACTTGGAAGGAGTAACAGTACCAAATCCTCAGGAATTTGATAGAGCTCTCCAGTTCCTATGTGGGACTGAGTAGATTCTAAAATGATTCCTTCCTCCAGCCAGCAGCTCGCTACCTACACTTTTAACAGTGTTGGTGGTGCGCTGCTTCCCCTAAGGCACCAAAAGGATTTCAAGCTAAAAGTTATGCATTTTTGCAGATGACAAGCAACCTACACCTTTACAAATAAACAGCTTTGGTGATGTTGGTCGAGATATGTTTTTCTTTTTATACTTCTCTTTCTATGCTCTATGGGTGCTGAGATGAGAGGTGCACTATGCTTCCAATTTCCATTTTAATTTGGTTGACCTAGAGATTTCAAGGCTAAGCAGACGCAGAATTGATCACATAAAAGGTCACCGGTTACTCAATTGGAAGTGAAATGCCAAAATGTCTGCACAGCTCATCTTATTTGTCTTATATATCTTACATGTATTCCTTTGTCAGTAATAATACAAATAACTGTCCCATATTTACTCTGCATCACTGTTTCACCTTCAGCTTCACTCTCTGCATCCTCCTTACTTCACACCGGTCCATTCACACTCAGTAATCCTTCACATATTTGCAGCATGTGGGACAGGCCTTACTGGGAATTGGTTTCTGTTCCATTCTCAGTTTAATTCTTACCTGAACATGCTCAACAGTTGCATGATTTATCTTTGGAAACTTGACGTTAGATGGTTCACCGAGAAGAATGAATAAAATCTTCTGGTAGACTTGGCTGCACAAAATGAACAGTAAACTTGACAAAGCCGATGCCGTAATGTGTATCCGTGACTGAGGAGTCTTTCTCTCACTTCACGCCTGGTCAGTTTTCCCACCTCCTTCTCACATTCTTAGATGGGTCTCGGCTTATTGAACTGGACGTAAAACTCTTGATCTTCACTGCTTCTTTCTTTGGTCTTTGTTCATGTGTCTGTTTTTGCCTCTAGGTGTCAAGAGTTATGAGTTCATCAGTTGGCATTAAATTAGTTTTCCTGTGTCTTTTAGCTGGTTAGAAATCTCTGCAAAACCCCAAATGTATGTATAGTATAAAACATATATTGCAATGTAGAATTTAGTACAGTTATCTTGGGACTTGAATTTAATTAAGATTGCATTAAATAGCAAATGCTGAAGCCCAGACATTAATGTGTTGATAATATTTACCCATTTGTCAGACAGGATTTTTTCTTGTCTTGGACAAGCTATGAGAAAAATAACCTTCTACTGAAAGCTATTGCACGTCGACTTAGAAATTTAACTAAATTAAATCAGTGGTGCAGTGGGTAGGTGCTCGCCCTACAAGCAGAGGGTCGTTGGTTCGAGTCCCCGTCCAAGCACACGCTGTCGTTGTGTCCTTGGGCAAGACACTTAACCAGCATTACCTATGAATGAATTTCAGTGTGCACCAGGGCAGCTGTGGCTACACAAGTTGCTTACCACCACTGGGTGTGACTGTGGAGTGAATGAATAATGTAATGTAAAGTGTCTTTGAGTATTGAGAAAAGCGCTGTATAAAACTAATGCATTATTATTATTATTATTAAATGTGTTAATGAACCCTTTTCTTTCTCTTTATTGTTGTCTCTCGTAAACTACTTACCGTTAAACTCATTTTCACCTGCTTTTTAATCTACTCCCACCAGTTTTCACCTCACCCCACCTATATGTGTCCATAGATTTAATGTCCAGTGTCCATTAACAGGCAGCAATGAAAGTGATGTGTTTCCCCTTTCTAGGCTCATATTTTAACTAGCTCCTAATCAATATAGGGGGGGCTCGCCACAAGGACACAGGCCCACTTCTGACTACAATTCTGTGTATGGCAAGGATATTCAACATTTCAAAGTCTGCATTCACACATACATGAATGACTTTTGAGCTTTTAGATTTGAGTTGTGCAAGAAAACATGCAAACAGCTCGTATTTTATAATTATTAAATGTACTGCTTGTATGTTGTGTATGATCTGTGCTTAGTGAGTGGATGTGGTTCTAACAAAGCAACAAATCTACTTTAAATCAGGACTAAACTAGTTTTAAATATGCAATTTCCCATAACATTTTCAGCTAAAATAATGAGCTGGCTACTGTCTAATCCACAGTCGCTCTGAAAAGCTCTTTTTGGTGTTTTTTGGGGTTGTTGTGTGTATGCTATGACTGAAGCAGGTAGATGGAGCTCGTGTGCAGCTTGTGTAACGCACACACCAGCCCCACAACAGCGTGTGTGTCAGGGGGGAGGCGGAGAGGCCGCCGGGTGCAGAGCGGAGGTTACCACAGGACACTGCTGGCTCCACCGGAGTCCGTTCAGAGAAGGACTTCACAACCAGCGGCAGCACGCCCCAGATACCGTCTCCACAGCGTGTCCGAGGATCGACGGACCTCTGGATATAAACACAAGGCAACTTGAGACTCATACATTGACTGTGCGTCGTTTACGATAATCTCCTTCGGTTGAATTTTCAAGCGTTTAGCTCGGAGTATCTGACCCGCTGCAGCCGAGCGGATCACCGGCTTATTTGAACCGAGAAGAGCTTTTTTTTCTATATTAACCCCACAAATTACTGCCTTTGTGACCGACATTATCTTTTTGCTGGGTTTTGACGCTACGGAGTGACTACCCACAAAAGTCAGTAAAGGGAATAGCGCGCTGTATGACCATTGTAAGCTAGTACAAATGCTAACGATAGCGACTGTATTGTAACACGTCTACCCTCTAACACCGTGTAGTAAATAGTCTTTCATTCTCAATTTGCTTCATTTTACAAGCATACAACTCAAAAAGACATCCGAAAATATAATTGGCACTTGTAGCCTAGCACGAGCGTTCATTGAATAAAGTTATTCAGGGGTTAGCGCTCACCATTGTTACTGCTGGTGAAGTTTGAATACAGAGTGTTTCTCCAAAGGGGCTAAAAGGTCAGCGGGACCGTCCAGTCTTCTCTCTCCCGCCCCTCCTCCTCCTCTTCCAGCAGTTTTGTGATGAAGATGTGAACTCTCCCCTCTTCTTCCGCTCTCTCCTCACCGTCCGCACCGCTTTGATCTTTTCCCACTTTTTTTTGGTACAAAGAGATCAAACGCTTCTTCTCTTTGCGGCTCTCCTCTGGGATGTACAGTGAAAGTGTGGATGTGGTGGGTTTAAGCCCGAGCCCGAGCAGCCCGAGCCCCGGCTCCTTTTTGAGCATGGACTACTACCACAGACCTCCAGGGCTCGGGCCGGATAAGGGGTTGCTGTCCGGGGTTGGAGTTCTCCAGCGGCCCTTCGGAGGCTCGCTGGTCACCGTCAGACATTGGAGCGGCTCCAGTCATTGTAAGTTCCTCTCTAAACGCATTTCGTAGCATGCCAGTGAATGAAACTGCTATGTAAATGATTGACTGTATAAGCTAAATTATTGTGAGAGCTTTAAACACTAAAGACCCGTTGGCAATACATTAAATGGCATAGTTGAGCAAACTGGCCAGCGCCAATGTGAATAAATGAATGAATGAATCTCTTTTCAAGCCACAACTGCTCGCATACCATATGTACTATCTAGGATGTGAATACTAATCAACACAATACTATGATTACCAACAACAGTCTAGCACAAAGCATTCACACCAATTACTTAGCTTGGTGCAATGCTATGGTAAATTAAATAGGCATCTTAATTATTAGGTTCATTTTTTGATTTGTTGACCAGACCACATTTTGTCCAGCAGGATTTGTGTCATCTTTTTCCTTATTACTAGCCCATTAATCCCATTTATGTAACTATATAACATTTAATTTTACTTGCAGAAATGTTCAAATGTGCCAGCAAACACAAACACATCAATCAATCTCTGTAGTACTCTGTAGATAAAGGTTGCATATTGAGTAATTGTATCTTTTTGTTATCCCATGGGAGTAATGTTCATCTGTCCTTACGTTATTTGGGATTTTTTAATAAACTAACCCTAAAAGCAAACATCAAATCCAATTATAAGTGACACACAGAGAAAGCAACTACTACATGAAGAAGAGGCTTTAACTACTGACACACACAAACAGACAGAAGAGAAACAGTTGAAGTAATAGTTTTTGATTTGTATTAAAAAACACACACACACACATTTTGCTGAATTGATCGACCCTTAACCTAATTCCAAGATCTGCTTTACTGCTTATCACTTGGTGACATTCAGCTCAAATTTTACAGCCCACTAAAACCACATACTTTACTGCGACACATCACATTTACTACTTACTTATTTAGACCAGTAAAAATCAAATGGTCTCATACATTTGGGGGAAAAGTGACCACATGACTGATGGCAAGAGCATTGTCGTAATACATTGGCTCAATTATACAGTGATCACTTTAATGTGGTGACCATTATAGTTTACAGCTTAAAGAATAGGAGAGTAATATCTAGTGTTGTGTATCCACTTTTGAAGTCCTTTTATTACTTCACTCTTTTCATATAATACTATACTAAAGATAATACACAAACACTCATGACATATTCTGGTTTTAATTTACTTGCTTTCCCAGAAACATGGCCATTCTGCTACAACAAAGTCTACCTGTTTGTCTTGTAAGCTACTAAACAAACATTTACCCCTGCTTTAGCTTATTCTATTGCCTCATGATTGGCTTAGTCTCTAAATTACATTAGCCAAGAGGTCTTGTAAAACCTGGCCTGGTCTTCACTTTAGATCAGCGCTCCCTTCTAAGCAAGTTGATAAGATAAAACCAGCTCCACCCCCTGTGTGACACGGCTGAAAGTCTGACAGCAAAAGTCTATGGTGACGTGGTGATGTTGGTGTGATCGGCCTTTGTATGACCAAGCCCCAAACGTGAGGAATGAGGGTGAAGCTGCTGCGAAACAGAAGGGACAGGGTGATGTATAGAAGCCAGAGGGTTTGAGATCGTAAATTACAGCCGTAAAGATCGGGAGGTGTGTGACCAGAATGAAAAGAGCCAAACGGGTTCAAAGGTCAAAGGGCCTGCACGGAGGCAGGCACGCACACACATTGAGCAATTGCCCTGGTGTCGTATAAACAGTGACCGAGTTTTGGGTGCGATCCAGTGCAATGACTCACTGACAATTGGGAAGTGACCTACATCTCCGGCCCGTCTTTATTCGTTCTTCTATCTGGCTCTTTCTTTCCTGTGGCAGCTGCCCAGTCATCACTTCTCCGCACTGAATGACCTCTCTTTTCTGTCTGCTGGACACTCTCACAGTTTGTCTGGGAATGTGAGGGTATACTGAGCAAGTCTGACCTGAGTGCGAGTGTGTGAAAAGGCAGGGAGGAGGCTTGTGCACTGGTGTTTAGATTAAATACATGTCTTTATTTCTGTGTGCTTGTGGAATTACACTGTTGCTTGATAAAAGATAAAAGAGCTCCTATGGAAAGAATGGTTTGTTTATATAGTATACAATGCATTGCATTTAATAGGGATCACTGATCTACTGTTGCCTGGGCATTTCAATATTTGGTGTTATCACTATCATTGCACTTTATGGAGTCACTAGTTCTTTTTACTTAGAAGAACAGGACATAGCATTAATCAAGGTTCACATTTCACAAGTATCCTCATGACTGGATAAGGATACTTGCATTTACCCTTCTAATAGTGGTAGGGAAAGTTGTATAAATTGTGCTCTACAAAAGTATTTACTGCTAGGGCCATTAGAGGCATTGCAAACACCGCTGCATAAGGAAGGTCGACTGCTCTCTTTCTTTCACCAGTCAGAAACTACGTGTACTGTAGTACACATGTACTGTACTGTGGTTGGGTTTTACATCAGATGCCCTTCCTGATGCGACTTTACTCAAAAACCACTGAACAGATTTGGATGAACTTGCACAACATAGGGCTACAGGAAAGCGATCACTTCAATCAATCATTCTTTAAACAATCACAACATAAAGCAGTTATAACATGTTATAAAACAACAGCCTACAGCGGGACTGCAACAGCTACTTCCAAGTCTACTGTTTCATCTTGTCAGATGACATTGTTTTGTTAGTGTTGTTTCTGTGGTTTTGATAACCTCTCATTGTATTAAGATGATGTGCATGATTTTTTATTAGAAACAAAGAAAGAGTCACTATTTTGTCTTTTTTTGTCCAGTCCCACAGAACAGTTTTTTAGTGTGTATAGGGGGAATTTGCTACCTTGGCGGAGGTCTGCAATCTCCGAGTGCTTTCTAGTTTATTTTATTTAGTTGGCTGATGCAGAATATTTACTTTTTTGCACAATAAAGTAAATGTGACATGGAGACATTGGAGATCAAAATGAATGACCACACTGAAGGTCCTCTCTTTAGCCTTTTATGTTGTTGATGTTCGGGTAGACCTGGCTAATACATGTTACATACCAAAGCTTAAAAATACAAAGAAGACAAGAGAACAAGAGTTTCAGCAATATTGTGGAATCACCTCCTTCCGTGTCGTCGTTCGTGACCGCATTCGCAGATCCTACGTGTGAACGCGGATCACTTTTCAAAACTTACACACAGTTACATATCACAAACACACTGAACTAGATTGAGTTTGGTGCTTCTACGATGAATAATAATTGATTAATTAACTAATTAATGCCCTGAAGCATTTTAATTAAGCCATTAATCCTGATGAACATAAACTAAATCTCATGAATTTTGACACAGTGATCAAGGCTAGAGTATGTTTAATGTATATATACAGATTACAGAGGTCAAATAAAGAATTCCTCAATAGCGCCCCCATATTTATGACCCCTATGTGACTCTGGACACACTTACTTTGGCAGAAAACAATAATATTTGGTACAGTGATTCTCCACCTTGTACCCAACATAAAAAGTATTATTATGGCCCCACCCTACAACAAACAGGAAGTCGTATATATTGGATTGAAATTGGGAAGTGTAATAACACTTAAATTATACCACTGAGCCAATATTACAACTATATGCAGCAGGTTAGTTGACCTGTAAACCATTGCTGCTGTGAAGCAAATCAAGCACTATGTTCCATCAGCTACAATATTCTTATCTCCTATGCTCAGACTCATTATACAACGTTTGTTTTACATCACAATACTGCTGCTAGCTGCTTTTATGAAGAATATCTTTGCCCTGTTCACACAGTAATGGCTGTCAAGGGATGTGATTGTGCAATACGTATGTAAAGATAATAAAGGTAAATCTTTTACTCATCAAAGTACGTAGTGAAGATAGCTGAAAAACATAATCACTCATACATGCATGCTTTGTTATGTTCACTATATATCAGCAGATTATTCAGATCACTGTTGTAGGCTTTTGATTTACGATATGGCTTTTTAAGTTAATATTTATGTATATACATTTTGTGTAAATAATTGCTGCAGGTTTCCTCACTTCTTTTGATCACTCAAGCAGACCACTAAAGCCCTTTAAGTGTACTTAAGTAAAAATAAAACATGACATTGATATGTGTGTGCAAACGTTATAGCCAGGTGGCTGAGGACTGATTGTTGATTGTTTTTAATAATATCATATATAATGGACATAATCTCACAATTTAATTAGGATCAAGATCATGATTTAGATTTGATCACAATTTTATTTAACTTTGTATTTTTTGAAGACTACTGCTATCATTGTCTTCTTTTAAACTTTTAAACTACAAAATCAATTTATATCCAATACAGTGTTCATCATGATGCTTAATACTATTTATTTTCCCTTTTTTTAATTAATGCACTGTTACAGTAAAAATGATGGTGAAGAGCTGAGCCTATCACAATTCAATGATCTTCCCAGATTAGCAGATTGTCATAACTTGAGATCACGATTAGGTTTTTTATAGCGCCATATCGCCCAATCCTAACTTAAACTTCTAATTATTTATTTACAGTCATTTTGTTTTCTGAAAAATTATATTTGTTGGGCACATTCAACTTCCTTATAAAGCCTCTTTTAGAAGTGACCTAGCTTAATTAATTAACCTGTTAAATGGATAATAGTATATGTTAAGCCGAAACATTGGTCTGATGAACCGGTTTACCTAGCATTTCAATACCAAGTACTAATATTAGCATCTGGACAACCCTTATCAATAGTTCAACTTCACATGCTCCTTCCTAGAGTCAGTATGAAGTAACTACAAACAAAGATGAAAGTGAAGTGAGCTTCACAGAAAGAGGTCAGTGTGTGTGTTGTGTGCTGCTGCTGCTGGCTAGTGTGTGAGTGAGAAGTGCGAAGTCAAACAGCCGAGCTCAAAGAAGGGAAACACAAAAGTATGATGGCAGAGGAGCAGGAGGAGGATCTCTAGCCTGATATCTATCCATGTGTGCGTGCCCCCCACCCCCTTCCTCTTTCTATGTAAACAGAACAGGGCCGTGGAGGGGAGGAATGTCTGGTATGGTTCCAAAAGCCGGGGGAGGGGCCTTGTGGCTGCTAGATTAGAGGTTAGGAGGCTGAAAGGAAGAAGGACTAGTGGATGCTTGTGCTAACTTAATCTTAAAGGTCCTAACCTTTAAATGTGTCGCAGGCTGTCACTGCCAGATCGCAGAGCTAAAATAAAACACCTGTCCGAGAGAAGGGATGCATGTGGAGCTAGGAGCTGGATGCGGTAAACGGACGTCAGAATAACTCATGGGATCCATATAATTACACTAGGGCTTCACGTTATTTCATTTTATTGTCAATATGGGTGGCAAGTCAATATTATTAGCCATGTTATTGCAATTGAATTTTTTCTGTCTTTGGTGTGCTATATCAATGGTTTTCCCTGCCAGTCCCAAGCCAAGATAAACGGGAGGGTGTCACATAGGAAAATGTGATGTGATTTTTTTTTTTACCCTGTTGCAATGTAGGGATGCTAAATATATTGTTGTTGTATGTATGTCTTTGTTTAGTTTGCAGCGTTTTGTATGTGTGTGTTAGAACATTTGTCAATTCAGAATCCTGTCTATCTTTACTTATTGTACATTACATGAGTAACATTAACTTTGATTGTGTGCAAATAATAGAAAATGACAGCCCATATACAGACATTGATATCGTGCAACCCTGGTTCATAGACATTTTATGACATTCAGACCCAACATTCACTTGCAGTACTTGTCGGTGATGTAAAAAGATTTCTGTTGTGGGTCTTACAATAAATAAAATTTGCATGAAAATGATTACACAAACACGACATTTTCAAGTATTACATATTGTTTCAACATTAACAACATTCATTTTTGTTACTCGCAGGCAGTTACTCACTGAACAGTTTGGGGACTGTGTCAGCAGCAATTTTGCATAAAACATACACTGACTGAAGTAAACACATGTTATTCATTATTGGACACAAAAACATGATTTATTAGACAGGCTATGCAAACATTTTGGATGCTATAGCTTCTTAGCATTCTTGTGCTACCAATTCAGATATTTCAATTAATAATTTGGCCAATACTAATTCTGATACTGATATTTGCCAACATGTAATGTATTTATTAATCCATAAATATTATTTTTACTACTTACATTTAGCTATTTCTAAACCTAAATATACAACAGGTTCCCATCTGTCATCTGTACAGGCCAAATTCAAAATGGTAACTATTGGTCGAGACCAATGTTGAGTTGATATATGGAGTATATTGGTGACAATTGCTGTATTGCAAAGAAGGCAGAAGTTAGTCTGGCTGGCCAGGCTAGTATATTGGTTGTTTAATGGCCAGGTTTTTTTAAGACTAATAATGCCGAAATGTGTGCAAATGACTGTTTTTATTTATTCTGTTAAAGTGTGCCACAATAAAATGTAAAAATTGTGCCCTGCTATCAATCTAACCAATGAACCAATGGGCTCTACTCTCTAGTGTATTCAATGTATTCAAACAAATTACCTTAAACTTCCTAACATGTTTATTAACATGTTTTTTCCATACATGGTGAACTAGCTATTTTTATTCACTTGACTGAACCTTTTCCTCTACTAACTTCTTCATGGCTTTGTGTTTCTGCAGCTATAGAAACTGAGAGCACTAGTTCGGGGGAAGACCTACTAGTGCCCAGCCCCCCATCACCACCCCCTCCGCCCCGCATCTATAAGCCATGCTTCGTATGTCAGGACAAATCTTCAGGATACCACTACGGAGTCAGCGCCTGTGAGGGCTGCAAGGTACGTCGATAACTGTCACAAAGCTCTGGCAGCGACATGTACTTTGGCTGAGCGTGAAAGAAGCCATTCGCGTTTGCATAATGTGCCAGTGCAGAGGTCGCAACCTTTACACCTCCCGTTAGAGCCACAAGCCTCTTTGCTTGATCTAATCCTGCGCATGCATTTACGATCTACTGTGATGGTTTTCATGTGCTCATGTCGTGACAGTTGCCCATCAACAAACCAAATCAGCCACTCTTTGATCAAACAGAGGATTAGACGGCAAAGCTTTTAATGCACCTTTTCAACAATGACTGAATGTTGTTATTCTTTTCTCTATTATATTAATTATTCAAATAAAATTCTAAAGCGTAAATATATAGTCTCAGTTGTTTTATCCTGTCTCCATTACTACTAACCCCCAACAGAATAGTGGCTTTTTCAGCCCTTCAGTTATCTATTAGCAAGTTTATAGGTGACTTGATTAACAAAGCCTTTACCACTGAACCACAAAACCCCCAGTGGGGAATATCTTTACAATTGCAGCATATGGCCAATGTTCTGGTTAAGAATTGCTCTCTAAGAGTGCTTCTATACATAAAATGTTTTAGTCAAATAGCTAGCCCAAAATGTATAATCTGATAATTAATCACCAACAACTACTGGAAGCACTTATGTCAAATTAATGTTTACATTTAGGACTGAATCATGAATAAATTAAAATAGGTTGCATACAATCTGTTCAAATTCGTTTTTTTTCTCTTTAGGGCTTTTTTCGAAGAAGTATCCAGAAAAACATGGTATACAACTGTCACCGGGACAAAGTGTGTGTCATTAACAAGGTCACAAGGAACCGCTGTCAGTCCTGCCGGCTGCAGAAATGCCTTGATGTTGGCATGTCCAAAGAGTGTGAGTCGAGCTACTGCCGCATGTAATGTTTGCTCAAATGTAAGACAAGCCTAAAAGCAGTAAGTCTGCCCCAGAATAAGGCACTGAAAAGGCGAAACAGTCCAGAGTCAACATGCATCAAACATGGTTCACTGCTTTTATAAGAGTTCACTGTCAGTTTACACCAGTTTGATGTTAACCTGGATATGTGTCTCCCCCTGGTGGCTGTGTATATTGAAACATGCGGCCACTAATTTAAATAAATTATTTTATATACCTTATCATTATCAAATATTATTTATTGTTTATTTACTTTGTTTTGTGTTTGCTAGGCTGTTTTATAATTGAACTCAATGTTAAATTCAATTGAAGATTCATTCCTCTACTCTACTACATACTCTAATAGCACCTTTTTACTATTGACCTTTTAAAGAATATAGTGTTCCAAATTTCTCTTAAAAACTAAAAATAATAATGAGTGAAAATGGCTATTAAATTGATTAAAATGGATTATACTATTGACATTTTTGAGGTTTAATGTATATTTTGACACAAATAGTTTTCTCTTGTATTCCCGCTTCTGTATGATTGACAGCCTTTTAAATGTGGACTGGACAACTGGGCTAGACCATCTAATAGGAGCACGAAAGGTCTTGTGTTAAACTGCATTACCTTGTAATGTAATGTTGTATGGTATAGTATATCTGAGAAACAATGGTAATGATCAATGGTTTAATGTAGGTTTAATGTATCATGGACATTGGTAATAGAAACAAAGCAAACCTGTCAGCATCATGGTACAAGAAAAGTAAAAAAATGGAGGAAGTTGACTCCACATGAGCCAGTAGAGTGAAAAACTCAATAACGTGTGTCTAACCTAATTCTGAAGTATAATTTTCAGTTTTTTTGTCTGACAGTGGTTCGGAATGACAGAACTAAGAAGAAGAAAGAAGAGAGGAAACCTGTAGACACAGAGGTGTACGTGTTGTCAGCCGACACAGAGGAGATGATTGAAGGAGTTCGCAGAGCACACCAGGACACCTTTCCTTCATTGGGTCAGCTGGGCAAATACACAACGGTAAGCATAGCACATTTAAATTCACTATCTCTTTATTTTCTGTTTATTTTATACCTTCTTGTTCATCTTCAGAGCAACAGTGCAGAGCATCGTGTGCCTCTAGACGTCAGCCTGTGGGATAAGTTCAGTGAGCTGTCTACCAAATGCATCATAAAAACCGTGGAGTTTGCCAAGCAGCTTCCAGGCTTCACCACACTCACCATCGCCGACCAGATAACGCTGCTAAAAGCTGCCTGCCTAGACATACTGGTCAGTACAACAAAAAGATTCAAAACTTCTCTGGCTCTTACAACTACTCTTTTTACCACACAGTCTTGTATTCATGCTTCTGTATGATTGACAGTGGACAACTGGGCTAGACCATCTAATATGAAAACTATGTGTTAAACTGCACTACCTTAAAAGGAAAAAGAGACTCTTGAGTCACTATGTGAGCTTTATTATTAGTTTATTATTCAATATTTTTTTAGAGTGTGGGTCACATGCTTCCTTAGGACAGGAGCACTCTGATTGGTTGAAACATTCTTACATTTTTATTCAACTTCTCAAATGTAAATCAGTTTTGTTTTTTTGTTTTTTCAGTAAATCTGAGGAATCGAACCCAAGACCCTCTTGCTGTGAGGCAAGAGTGCTAACCACTGTGCCACCATGATAGAGTAAACTCTTATCATGAATAATGTTCACAGCTATAGTTATTTTGAGTTTAAAGTATTACAAAAAAGCCAACTGTTCGTTATTTAGTTTACTTCCTAACTTGTGGACGTATGAGGCATGGCGTGCTCCATGTGTGAGACATTAGGGTTTGGAAAGAGGAAGAGAGGGAGGGGCGCCCTAAGTCAACTTAGACATGTTGTTTTCAGGTTGTGCGGCTTTAACAATGTCTCGACCTCTTCTTAGATTTTGAGGATTTGCACTCGCTACACTCCAGACCAGGACACCATGACATTTTCGGACGGTTTGACGCTAAACCGAACTCAGATGCACAACGCAGGCTTTGGTCCGCTCACCGATCTGGTCTTCTCCTTCGCCAATCAGCTGCTCCCGCTGGAGATGGACGATGCAGAGACAGGTTTACTCAGCGCCATCTGTCTGCTGTGTGGAGGTACTGCTCTCCTTAAAACTATTTCAGAATTGAGCTTTTGCGCCTGGTACAGGAGTTAACAATTCACGTTCGCATTTTCTTTTGTGTCAGACCGGCAGGACTTGGAGGAAGCCAATAAAGTGGATATCCTCCAGGAGCCATTGCTTGAGGCCTTGAAGGTTTGAAAGAAGTTTTGTCTCAATAGATTTAGATTTGCTAATTATACACAATACACACACTTTTGATGTTTGGTGATTTGGTATTAAATGCACTAATAGCTAATGCTCTCAGCGATATTAAAACTGTGTTGACACCTTTCGCTAAAGGACTTTCAAGTATTCTTTTTGTTGATTGTTGATACAGATGTATGTGAGACGGAGGAGGCCAGACAAACCCTGTATGTTTCCCAAGATTCTTATGAAGATTACTGACCTCAGGAGCATCAGTGTGAAGGGTGAGACACATTCAGTGATTGATTCTTTGACTTTTTATTTTTCATTTTGACCAGTGACTCCAGTGCCTTTATTCACCATTAAGGCACAATACACATAATCTAAAAACAATACACATAATCTAAATGATCATGATCTAAATATTAGCAAATGCAATATCCATATCAATGGGCTAAATAAAGGAACAGTCTTTGCTTAATTGAACGTGCGTCAAAATATCATGATTATTGAATGTTGAATGTTTTTGTCCTAGCCCTAGTTTATATGTTCATAAGAGTTGTGTCTAAATATTCTGTCTGTGCTGCTGTGTGTTTCAGGGGCAGAGCGTGTGATCACTCTAAAGATGGAGATCCCGGGCTCGATGCCTCCTCTTATCCAGGAGATGTTGGAGAACTCGGAGGGCGATGGCCAGAAGACAGCTGGAGGGAAGGGGAGGGCAGCATCATCCAGAGACAAGGACACAGACACACCCAGCCCATCTCCACAGTCCTCTCCCTGTTCCTCTCCCTGCTCCCCAGCGCCTTCACCCTCTTCATGAAGACCACTGGCACCACCCCCAGCCCGGGCATGGTACTGCTTCCACAAAACAGATCCAACCTCAGCTAACACACCCTCTACTACTGCAGAATGAACAGTAGAGGGCAGGACTGTGCCGTCAGTGCCAGACGTCAGGATTTTGAACTGTATGTATGCAGAATTTGGCCACTTTTATGCTCACTTTTGTTGGATGTTTTTTATACTGAGTTTGAAAGTTATACACACTAGACAGTACCCAATGTATTTTTAATAGGATCCCATTAACTCAGTAACTACATTAACTTTTTACTATATTCAATATTCCCTCCTCAAAAACATACCTGGTGTTGTTACATTGTAAAATGTCAAATTATGCTATTCCAAAAGTGAAGTTAAAAACACTTTAAACAAAAAGGAGAATATGTCCTTTTTAAGTTACAGGTTTAAAAAATATAATCATAATGCAGTGTGAATAGTTTGTATATTATTAAAGGTGTATTATTAGGAACCTTTACTATGATGATCTGTGAAATGTGTGTGGTTGCTTCCACACCAGAGTAAGGTTTTGGTCCAAAAACCTAGAAAAGTTGATATTTCAGCACTGGCAATGTCTGCTTTTATCAAAGAACTGTGCCAGCGAGAGATGGTAAGTGCAGTGTAGTGACATGATAATGAATAATCTAACCTCTTTTCAGTCCAAAAAGCTAAAATTTTGAAATATAGGTTAGCAATGTCCCAAAGTTGTATTTAAGTGTCAAGACAATATTCCCACTAAACTGAGCATAAAGGTTACTTTGTGGTATAAAAAGCAAAATCTGAGCAATATATGGTCAAAATATAGCTTTGACAATAGATATAATAATGTGCAAAATGAATAATGTTCCTTCGGAAATGTATAGTATGCAATGTACATAAAATATACTGTAAATACGGAAAAAGCTGTGAGACAAAACGGTAGCATAACATTGACTGAGTTATTTTCCTAGTTGTAAATGTGTAAATACGGGCTGTTTTCGCTGTATTTATGAATATGTCACCAGTAATACCCCACACTGCCAAGCTTTGTATGCGTCACAGGCACATCAGGGAAAAAAAATATTAGCTTTTATATCAGGAAGTCAAGTCATTCATTCTTTTAAAGACTGTGTATGTACTGTATGTGATGTCAGTTATGAATCTTAATCAAAATGATCACCTTTTGAAGATAATTGTCACTTCACAGTTTTTCATTTGACTCAGAGGATTGTACTACAAAGGAAGCTGTCCAGGGTATTTGACCTAACTTATATCAAAGTCTGAACCTTGGCCTTTTCTGACCACAAAGTCGACTTTGAAACTGTTACACGCTACAAGTTAATAACAACAATGCACCTGACTGGCTTTTAAGTATGTAAAGAGAAAGGTCTCAAATTGTCACAATGTTTCTACCACAGCACAGTCAGCTCACAACACAATATGCTTTTAATTACTGCAGAATAGACCCTTTAAAAATGCTTGTTGTTTGGAATGTTCAAAATTCCGTAATGGAGGTGACTGGAGCAAAAGTGAGTTAACTTTACAAAAAAGTGTGAATTGTGGAGAGGGATAGAACAAAGAAAAAATATATTGTGGTCTTGAACATTTCTGTAAGGACTTGCCCAGTAAAACCTAAACTTCAGTTATATTACCACCAGCCAAAAGTCTAAATGTTACTAATGTGTACATTATATAAACATACAATGTGAGGTACATTCACTAATGTGTCCTAACCAGGCTCTGACATCACCTACATGTAGCAGAGTGGTTGTCTTTTGTCAAAACCATCTTCATTTGCAATATTTTGTGGTT
>JAVQKC010128085.1:0-19129 GCA_036025475.1 Philypnodon macrostomus
TGCAGGTTCAACACAAGGTCAACAATGCAATGAAATGCTTTGGATCGGAAGAACCGTTAGACTCGCTAAGATAGTCAAGAAGTACTAGTAGCATGCAATAATAGTACATGGTAAAAAAAAGTGTATGCAATAAAACATATAATAAAAATAAGTACAATAAAAATTTAAGGTGCAGGTAGGATTAAATAAGGTGTAAGTATTTCACAGGTGGTAAAATTACTTCAAATGAATTTCGTATTGCACATGATATAGTATTGCACAGGTAGTAAGTAGCGTTGACAGTGAGGTAGTGACATACATGATGCATTCAAATAGTGTAGCAGCAGTAAACATATGTAAAGTGATTTAGTGCAGTATTATTGAGAGTTCAGCAACAGCTAAATCCATTCATGTCACCACACGTTGCCTACAAAAATAAATAAAAAAATCTACCAAAGGAGGTAGATGAAATGAATATCTTCTTGCTCTCTTTACATACATTTTTACTTTTATGTTACTGGATTGTATTTGCATAGTATAGGTCTTTCAAACTGGTTGGTTGTCTGGTCATGATGCTCACAAGCCCTATTCACATTTTTTTAAAATTTCCTCTACACTCTGTTATCACAACCAGTTTTGCCCCTGTACCATGTTGTGGATTCTGGCAGTTAGCAGTTTTGGAACCACTGTGGCAGATTACCCCACGGTTTAGCTGTGGTCGGATATCAAAGGTGTCCAAAAACAAGAGAAGGAAGGTGGAAGCACAGTAACAACTGGTGCCAGGTACTGTACCAGGGATGTCAAGAGAGGACAAGGAGCTGAGCTAGAGGCAATTCAGCAAAAAACACAGGGTTGAAAGTAATTCATGGACAAAGTAAAAAATATTGTGTGTGCTGGAATCGCACAGGAACTCAAATAATGCTGCAATCATCAGGTCTTCCTTTTTCACCAAAAGTTTAACCCTCCCTGTGCTATGGTTGTCAAAGGGAAAGTACCATAATAATACTAAATTGGACCATGGTGTTAGTTTTCAGATATTATAGGCACTAGAGTTCAGACTAGAGTTCTTTTTTTAAACCATTGAAGCATTTGTGTTATGGGCCATGGACATGTCACAACACAACAATCAACAAGGTAGAAAATGTTGCTGTCTTTGAGGAAATACTTCATAGATATGTTATAGATCAAATGAATCTTTCTATATAATCTAAAACCAATATGTATATCTAATAGGCTCCTCCTTAGTGCTTAGTAAAGGGCACAGGTGTAGATACTGGACAGTGTTTTACCCTTCCCTGAGGCAGCTCACACTGCTGACCAGTGCAGGGCACGTGTTCAGAGAAGTGCTGAATTCAATGCTCATTATCACACACTCACTGCTGCTTGCACTTTGGCGAATCCCTAGACAATGGAGGTGCATACAATAAGGTCTCTCATACATACTCCTATCTATGCCTCTATCTGCACCTTCACTCTCAGTATCTACTGTATATTAGTGATATAAGACATTTTGTCACCCACAGGCAGGGCATTAAAGTCACCCCATTTATTTAAATGTAGCTAATTAGGTCCGGTGGGATTATTTATTGTGATTGCATTTTCTTTCTGAGCAGAAAATCCAGAGGATTTATGAGAACATGAGACAGAGGGTTTTCTCTCCCATGTATGTCTTATATAAAACTGTTTACTGCACCAGTGATTTTTCCCATACCCGGGTCCGTAGACAATAGAGGTAGAGGTATGTAGCACGCAGTATAAATAAATGGCATTTCCGTAAGCCGTGATGGAAAGTAAATATCAGCCATTTGTTTTCTCAACCTGAAAACACAAATACAAGTGTTGCATGCAGATGTTCTTAGCGATGGTTAATGATCCTTGGCTGGGCATTACTCACGGGATGTCATATCCTTTCATTGTCATATTTCACATTGTTTAGAAAAGCATAGCAAGGCTTCTCTCTCCCTCTGTAAGTGCTCAAGTGGCTTTTGATTACTTTTGTTCAAACAGACTTTGTTTGTCTGTGCATGTTATTCAAAGTTAAATGCACATTGGCATAGAGATATAAAGGTGATCTGAATGCATTGCTAATTATAACAGTGTAGATATATGGGCACATAAGAAAACTGTGACTTCTCTTTCTTTGTTTCTATTGATTATTTCAATTCAAAATCATTCAAATCATCTTAATACAATGAGTGGTTACCAAACCAAAATAAACAACAGTAACAGCCTATAAAACAATCTAATCTGGCATAGCACATTGTCTCAAAAACTGTAGCACTGTTTTGATTTGTTTACATAAGAGCACTTTCTGTGAAGGATGTAGGAGGGAACTCTTGCCTGCCTTGTGTAGTATTGGCATGCCTCTGGGCTAACAGAGAAAAATCCTGGATCCAGACGGTGATCTGGATCACTCCCAAAATTGAATCAATTGTTGTTGATGTATACATGCATTGTAACTTGAAAGGTATTGATTAGATGTGAATGCATTTTTCAGAAAGTAAACCAATTGGCCAATATAGAAATAAACACCATGTAGAGCCAGGAACTATTTTGTTACATTGCTCATTGGGACGAAACATACTAAGTCTGGCCACAAGGGGTCAGTAAATTAAACTTACTTAAATCCAATCAGTTTTATAGTGCAGGGCTATACTCTTCAATGAAGGGTTTGAGCACTATTTCTTTACCATTGTGAGATAGGGCCAATTCTTTGCGTTGTTCTTATAGTTGAGCTTATGGAAAATAAATCAAGCCCAATCATCACATAATTTCAGCTCTTGTGGTATTAAAGACACAATTTACCCTCCTAATGTGGAGCGCTCAAATCAAATCTCATTACACATTACTCCTGGTGACATTGACCTCCCACAGGCTTGGTGTAGCTTAGCCAGACGTGCCTCCTCAGGGCCTTGTCCCTTTAACTCAGGGAGCAACCTTCACTGGGTTCCCATGCGTCTGTGCCTCTGTCAGGGAGAGACTGATGTTGATTGACACCCAACACAAGGCCTATGTCACTGCTACTGTAATCACATTTACCATCTAAAGGCTCAAGCATATACTCAGCCTCTGATGGCCTAGAGCTATCAAGCCCATGAGTTATTTTTGACCATATTGTTGTCATCTTAATCATTGTGCAAGATGCATATTGCTGTATAATATGGCTTGTTTCTGAATACTGTAGTTGAAATATTGTAATTTTTAGTTGCTTTGAGATCAGAAAATGTCAGTGATGGGCAATAACTTACTTTTGTAATACTTTTCACACTATACCATGTTACCAAAAACAAGCTACCATGACACAATTATTACATGTAAATGAGGTCTTTAAGTTTCTATTCGTGTTTGATTGCATGTTTGGGCCCCATGTTTGATCATTAAAAGTATGATACAGTAACACAATATAAATCTGGAGCTTGCAGGAGGAGTCACAGGGGTTAAATTGGGTGTCTTACCCACATGTTTGAATTGTATACATAATTAGATATATTTTCCATCAGAATTAACATTTTGAAAGGCACAATGTAAAAGGATCAGGAGAAACAGTTATGTGAACAAACAAATGCAATCTAGAAAGAAACAAAGTACAGGAAGAGCACTGAAAATGTATAAACTATAAATAATCAATTGTGACGCATCAGGATTCTTCTCTGTGTCCTTCAGTATGATAAGCAGTTGGGTGCAGGCACCATATAGTCAACAACAGCGTAACAATAATGATTTGTTGACAAATGGAACTCTCCCTGGATATTCATATTCGTAGGTAAAATGATGTTAACTAACTAACTAACTAACTAACTAACTAACTAACTAACTAACTAACTAACTAACTAACTAACTAGATTTCGTGTTTGGCCCTTAATACACTTTTTCTGGAATATTACAAATTTGGCGTTTTCAAAGCAGAGAATCTTCACATCTGTTTGACGAATGGAAGTCTGCGTATTGTGCTGGAGGGTGTAGCTAAAGGCCACAGCAGGTTGGTGTGGGCCTGAAATAATGAAGAGGCTTCCTTCACTACCTGAACAGCTGCTTGACTCATTGCTACCAACACATGGCATCATTTTGTTGCCGTGATACACCAAATTCTTTTGAATGTTGTGATAAGCTATATTTTGTCTGACTACTTTCAATGTTCTTAATAGAAACTAATACATTTCAGTTCAGCCCAACAAGAGACCTGTAGCTTCACCTCACTTCACCTTTCCATCCTTTGTTCCTGATCACATGAAGGCGTCCAGCCGGCAGACATGATGTTGATGAATGCGTTCATAATCACCACTGTGGCAGACAAAGGTGATTAATACCAGTCATTAAACATGGTTAGAATCTCCACTGAGAGTGTTTCTCTCACTGTGAGTTTTTGTGCATTTGTTAGGGTGTCAAATAATCACTGTATGTGGAGACTAAAGTTCAGGCGTGCTTACATATGCTCCTGCCAGACGAGTGATTTATGTCCATTCACTCTGACGACTCTAAGGCAACTGTATTAAAAGAAAGGCTTTGTTTGTGAGGTGGGTTACCTGTTGAAAGAGGTCTCAGATGAACTAGCACTACTTAGCAGTTGTACTAGGACTATTGCTGCAAAGAAGCACCAGAAATTAGTATGTTGAACAATGTTGTTAAATATGAAATTATATGTTATTACTTGTTTTGGGTGATTAGGATTGTGAACCAAATCCTGGTTAATTGTAATTATGATAATTAGTGCATAACATGTTATTTTAAATCTAGAATTCCAATCATGTCATGTTCAAGCATTGTGTCTTATGCACTGTACTTGTCCAATCCATGTTGCCATATAACCTAATATATAATTAAATACCGTTTTTAGCCGTGGACCTGATTTTAATTTAGTGCAATGTTGTGCAATACAAGCAACAATTAACATTCTCCCAAACTGGAGGGTATTTAAAACAGCCAGTCTCTGTCAACCCTCAGGGCAATTATTATTTTTTTGATATTTGAATATATCATTTTTAGAACAATGTTTGTGGAACTCCAGCAACACAGAAGCTTCATGTCTTCTATACCTTATTACTAAATAGTTTTCACCTCACGTATGCTCTGTGAAGTACAGCTCACATCATTAAACTCTTTGTATTTCCCATTCCCAAGCGCCCATATATCAACTCACTATACATTATAATGATGGAATCTCTAGGGTCTTTCAGTCTAGTCAGTGACCACCCAGCCTAATGACACAGCCTGTTAAGGCCTCATTAATCCACAGTGGGAGGAAAGGAGCATCGCAAAGATGTGCTCTATAGAATGCAACCTCTGCAATGTCCTGGTTAGACCCATATGTTAAATATAGAAGTTGTAACTTTGTCAGTGACAGTGAACAAGCATCATGTTTCCCTCAGAGATGTGCAAAAGGGGACAGAGTCACACAGAGCAGACATTAAAGGAGCAGTCAGACTGTGATCACATTTAAATTTAGAATATCAACACTGAGACAGGTCTAAAAGTATATGCAACAAGAATCAATGTGTGGAATATGGGACATACACTGTCAAAATACTGCCATGGCAGTGTTTGTAATAAAGGATAGTTGAAAATGTCAAAAAGTTGTATCCTACTTTTTTTTATTTTTTATAAAACATACACATACTCCCAACAGTTTGAATTGTATACATTGTGTTAAGAATAACTGTAATGTTTCAGAACAGCCAATCTGCCCCCTGCCTGTTGTAAAAAGCTTACAGACAGTATGTGCACATCAGGCTGTTTGATTTTTGTGTTTAAGGTTGAAACAAACTCGGGTGGAGGAGTGCTTTGGGAAGTTGCTGAAAGGCACACTGACCTCCAGTGATCTGCCGTAAACTTGGCCAGGCACATACAGCATGCACATTAACTTTTATTGGCTTCTGTGCTGTGCTTATCCCACATATAGTCCTCATCCTAAATAGGTGAAAGTAAATAGAGCCCTTTTTTACTGTTCCAACGAGTGCCACTATGGTAGGAGACAACGATATAATGTACACAGTTAAGTGGCTATTCTCATATAAAATGTACTTGGTAATGGCTGCTTTCTATCATCTGTATTGAAACACATACACACACCTGCACTGAGATGCCTAGGATATATCACGCTTGAGGTGGCGGGGGTCAAAGGTCGGCGCTGACTCAGGAGGCAGCAGATGGAGAGGCTTGTCTTAATTGGATAGTGGTTTTATGAGAAATCAGTCATGGTCATGGGTGATGGATAAAAAATGGCTTATCTTCTTTCGGTTTCCTCCCCACTTGACAGATCCTCTTATATTTACTTGCCATTTCCGACTTTCATCAGTTGAAGGGCGCCATAAAACAAAATGAGTCAGAAACACTGGAAAAAAAAAAAAGTTAAACCGTGTGGAGCCATAAAAGGACTATATGAGCGCATGTTATCTTCTCTGAGTGGTTTGAGACTGGAAGACCAATAAAGGCTAATGGAAGCAGAGATCAAGCATCTCCAGCATCTGCAGTCTTGGCTCTGGAATGGAGGAATTCTTGGCCCAATTCCACAACGGCTTAAACTCTTAACTTTATACCTGGCCTGTTTGAAGTGGAGAGTCACATATCAAAGAAAACTTTGAAGAGAGTACTAAAGTGTGGCCACTTACTTTATGGAAATTGAGCTGATGTGACTAATTGTAACTTTGAGGAACATACTGTAGTAAGTGTCTCAAGAATGTAAAAGTCTCAAGAACTTCCTATTCTGTAGTGGTCTGTAGTGGTGAAAGAAATCGTAAGGAGAATATAGGCTATGGTGGATCAGGTTGTTTTTTGGTTCAGATCTTGGGCTTGATTTGATTTTTTTTGTTTGTTTTTACTTTGAATATTTTACTGTAAAAAAAAACAAAATATATCATCTTGGTGATTGAAAAACGGTCATATTGCCCAGCTCTGCCAGATATGTAGTAGGATAAAAAAAAAGAAAAATAAATAAAAATGACAGCAGACATAGTTATCTTCAGTAAAACAATATGTGATTTTATATTTGATTTATAGATGCGTAGAATGTCTTTGTCTGCAGCTCCACAAACTAATTAAAGCAAGCGAGCGCCACCTGAACTGATGTGGGTGGACAGGAGGACTGTAAAAGTAGAAGTTGCGCTGGAGTTTTGGCAGTTCTGTGTCTCGATGACTCATTCAGTACATCCCCAGGAAGCTGCTGTTCTATTGCATCTTCTCTCTCTCTCCCATACCTCTCACATTCACCAATCTGCAACTGCTTTCTCTTTCTACAACCTCAGGGATCCAATGTAAATTCTGCAAAGCAAACTTTGCAAAAACAAAGAGGTAGAGAGCGGTGGTGGTCACACACAGAGATGCGGCCAGCGCCTCTAGGGACCCAGCAGTCTGGAGGAGATAAAAGAACAGGGCAAAGGGAGCCCAGATGTCCATCACTGGTCCAGCCACAACCATATCTCCCATTTTCTCGTGGGTCATAACTGCATGCATGAAACAGACAAACATATGGTTTCATAGTCAGGAGGGAGGCTATCTTTGACACTGTGACGTTGGATGAGCTGGCTTCAAAAATGAGATTTTTGTTTACACTATATTGTAGTTATTACCAGCAGTCATAAGTGGATGAAACAATAAACTGTAAGTATGGATAGCCTTAGCTTTATTAAGCAGTTTTCCTATGCTAACAAGCAAAATGTCACAGTTTTCAAAGGACCCAAAAGCAGAAACACACAGCAAGTACAAACTCTTTATTAGCACTGAAGGAGCTCAAGTGGGGCTGGGAGTAGGCAACACCCAGAGACAGACCGGAGAGGGGAGCAGACCAGCGGGCAGGTGAATCAGTGAGTCAGCAGGCGGGCAGGCAGGCAAATCCTGGACACAGAGGACAAAGATAAATTCACAAAAGTAGCACTGTAGAGAGCCAACTGTGCTGCTACTAACTGTGCTAGTAGATGTAACAAACTGGCAAGGAGTGGCTGTGAAGATGGACCGCTTATACTGCCGTTGATTGTAGATGTGATCCAGGTGAGCCTCACTGCAGGTCTGAGTAGCCATGCACAAACAGGTGAAGACACACAGAAGGGTGGGGGAACAGGGGAGAGACTTTTATTAATCTGAAAGTATTTTTTTTTATTTAGTGTTTATTAAATATATCTACTGCTACATGCATTCACCTTTTTTGTCTTAGGCTTACTTGCCTCCAGCACTATTTGTACTGTACATGGAGCTAAGTCTGTGCATCCCATTATGAAGGTAAATTAGCTAGAGTGAGAGAAGGTAAGAGAAATTCAAATTACGGTCGTTTCATCTGAGTTGGACTGAGACGTGTGCATGCACTTTAAAAAGTCTTCTTATAATTGGACTTAGGCAATAATTTCAAAGTTTCTACTGGCATGCACATCGATAAATATGAGTCAGTAAAAATGAGCAATGTGTGCAAAAAATATGTAAAGTCCAGGATTGTAGCAATAATTCAATCAAAGCTTCTTCATCACATAGACTTTAATTTATCTCTCCAGGATCTGTTTTTGGAAATGGTAATTATGGGAATTAGAGCTAAATCTTTGAAGAGTGTTGAAATTACATGTATCGAGACATCAGTAAAAGCTCCTCTGCATTAATATGAATGTGTTTCCTTGAATTAAGTTAATTACCACATGATCACTGGAGGTAATCATTAAGGCTTCTCGTGTGTCTTTGCCTGTGTGGAATTATAATGCTAATGTAGAAACCCGAGAGGCAACAGTACAGTAAAGGGGATGCAGATACAGTCAGTCATACAATCAGTGAGTAGAGTTTCAACCAGAAATGAAACCAAGATTGCTCATGACAAAAATGATATTCAAAGAAGCTTCAAAAGGTTTTTCTTATACATACAATATTTACATTCATAAAGACTAATAAACTAAAGTTCAGTTGCACACTATAGATACAGAAGCCCATTCCAAATCTATCTTTATACTGAATATTGTTTTTCCAATATTCAAATCTGCTGTTTGGATAGTAAATGGCGCAGGGAGAGGGTTGAACAATGTGTGCAAAATCCTGCCAAAATGGATCAAACTGAACTGTGTCTGCATAATTGCAACCCTCAATTGCCTGACTGCATTCACTTCACAGCAGACTGTAACATTTAGAATCTCCAGATCTCAGCAAATGGATGGAAATGGAAATGCATCTCTGCCTGGTGTAGTGTAGGATTGGCACAGTTAGACTGTTGTTTATTGGCTTTTAAAATTCTTCACACATTTCAACCAAAGACTTTGCCAATAGTGGTTACAAATTCAGTGATAAGTGGCAGTAGTAAAAGATCATTGCAGGAGTTAAATAGTAAACAGTTGTGCAGAGCTGAAATAAAACAGAAGTGGGTGCTGTATTTTTGTGTGATAAAATGTCCTCCAACCACTTACAAACTTGTAAACATGCTGTAAGTAAAGAGCTTCAGATAGTTTTAAAGAGCAGCAGTGGTGGTAGGCGCTCTCCCTGCTACCAGAGGGTCGCTGGTACGAGTCCCTGGGGAGACACTTGCCCATGAATTAATGTGGTTGTGTTTGGTGGTTTTTGGAGGGGCTTTAGGCATCAGTGTGTCCCAGGACAGCTGTGGCTACACAAGTAGCTTACCACCACCAGTGTGTGACTGTGGTGTGAATGAATAATGGAGTCAAAAATATTAATCTAATTCATTATTATTGTCTGCTCCAATATTATAATAATGCAGTTAATTTATGTTCATTCCAGTCACATCGTGCCTCCTCTTTTCTGAAGGACTGGTTCTTCCCCATATCATCTCTGGTTGCAGACTGCTCACATGTTTTTACACGTTACCAACTACTATCCTACAGTGTTCATAATTCAACCTCTATGAATTGGTTCTTATTTCAATGTATACATTTCCCACTTGCAGCTAATTGAGTTTTCTTATACACTTGATGTTGACCTTTATGTACTGTTCTAGCCTTTAATACGTGGGAGCCTGGGGGCCCATTGTTTTAAAGGAAAATTCTGACTCTGCACTATTCGCTGCCTTCATTATAAAAAGTGCACGGGAGCAAATTATGCTGCAACCTAGGCTTATATGCCATTTAGTTTTATGAATGCCAGTAAGTTGGTGTTACTAATGGGCTGCTGTTAAATCATGCATGCATTTAATGGCCACATAAACCAAAAAAAAAATAATAAAAAAATAAAAAACTGATTTAGATGTACCACTGTGTATGCCAATAATTTACTTGTATTACAATTGAATGCCAGGGGCTTCATTGAAAAGTTTGAATTGCATCAGCTAAGAGGCCACATCTTCACAGTGTCAGGTCACATGGAGCAACAATTCCCATTGGAAGCACATAGAACAGATATATAACACCCAAGGGGAATCTGTTATTATGATTCAAGATTCATACAGTACTGAAACAGAGGAAACAATGGACCATTCATAGTATAATAAAAACGTGCAACCAAATGTATTTTTACCACTTTGTATATGCAGTATGTGTATGCAGTAACTTATTATTAGACATGAATTAAGATTTTGTTCAAAACTTCAATTACTTGAAAATGATGGGTCTATATCTGAGCCTAATGCAGCATTTTACACATATTCCCCTTTTAGCTTAAAAACATGTGTGTAAGGATTGATTATAATTTTGACACAAGTGAGGAGTAAACAGAAGCACATATGCAGGCCCAAAGCACAAACAGCATGCCCAGTAATAGTAATGCGGTTATTTCCGGATGCTCCGGTGTCAGGGGAATACAATGGGCTGTCTGTGTTGGGGGGGTTTGACAGTGTTGGCAGGTTCAATATCATTAGCATGGTTTCACCTGTCTCCTCTTATACTGTATCATCTGACACTCAGATGGGTAACTCTAAACCCAACTGTGGTCTGGGAGAGGAAGGAGAGACAGGGAAAAGTATAATCTAATATGGCAGTAGTCAAAGCATTTAAAAAGTGAATGGCCTATTTTGCAGCAATAGCAGTTAATGTTATGTATTTGTTAAATGCTCAAGTCACTGTTAGTATTTGTAATGTGACCTTTGTAATGTCTCACTATAAAACTACAAGCGAGTGGAGACCTAAATGTTAACTTTTAATGGTAAAGATGTAGTATAGGGCCTAAACCTAGACATATATATATATATATATATATATATATATGCTCTATCCATTTAGCCCCAGAACTCTTATATTTCACAATCGTAAAGAATGTGTTCCTTCCCTGACCCCCTTGTGGCTGAAGATAGTGCTTTTGGCCATATCTTCTTACATTTTCTAATCTAGATAGTGTTATGGATCTCCCTGGATGTTTCTTGGCCCATTACTATCCTTTGCTGAAAAATCGAATCTAAATCCAACTGTAAATGTATTAATTATAATTTTCTAATGAACTGCCAATGAAAACATAAAATCCTTGAAGTTATTGAAGTGGAGATTAAGCAAGCCAACTAACATAGTTTTATAACCTCAAGGTCTTGGCTAGTTCTTTCTTCATCTAGCTGTTCAAAAGAATCCAATAAAAAGTCATGACGTAATAGCGTTGCGTTAAATATTTCATCATAATGAAATCTGAATACAACATTAAAGGGGCCTCAGAAGTCTGCTGACTGATGTCTTTTGTGCTCTAAATGTTTGTTTTTACAAGCTACGTCAAGGTCACTCTGTCTTTCCACAATTCCTCTATCTCTCTAAATCGTTTTCATATCTTCCTGAGAAGGATGATGCAGCCGTAATGGGCCTGGGGGGGTATTATTGTCATTTGTTTATAGTTGTTTTTGATAAATCCACGGGTTTGGAACAATTATCACTGCTGCTTTTTACGAGTGACCTTGGAAACTCATTTGGTTTTCTACCCATTTGACCACAGATCTAATAGCATCTGCAGATTCCCCATTTCTTCAAGTGTGTTTTGCCATTTCGAAGCGCGTCTGTGTGTTTGAGCATAATTCCTGAGATGATGACGGTCAAGCCCTTTGTCGGCTGAGCGCAACAGATTAAACAGACGTGAGGAAATGGAGAGAAATACCACTCTTTGGTTCCGTCTTAGTCAAACAAGTGATTTGCGTTTGAGGGTCATTCTCCTCAAGGCAAACATTGGGTAATCGGAGGTATTATCTTGTAGTTTACGGATTCATCATCTGCATCCTTCCAGAGTCTATTGACAAGAAACAAGTGAAGGCTTCTGCACTATTCCATCCATGTGACTTTGCCCGCACCCTCCTTGAACATCTTCAGCATAATTGATTTAAACCAACCTTATGTCACGTTTATATATCTCTATCACCATTTAAGCAGTAAGCAGTAAATCTATGGACTAAAAGCATAAACACAAGTGTGATTTTTATGGTGTCAATTAGTCTCTAATAGTGTTTATATGCACCGTATGTGTCTGTTTAATATGTTGATAGTCGAGGCCATGTGATGGGTTTCACCTTCGGGGTAGCTGCACTCTGGATGAACAGAAACATCTAATTGGCTAGCTTTGTTTATCAAGAATTGCTCTAAATAAAATGAGGCTATATTTTTTTTTCTGTAGGTTAAAGAGAACAAGGCAATTATTTCAATTTTTGCGCTTTCCCTCCTCGGGGCTCCCCCACAGTTTCAGCCACGGTGCTGCTAATACAGAGACGGAATGCAAAGAATATACTTACTTAATATACTACGCAGTTTATATTGCTCACAGGTGTGATCCAGCACTTCCAGAGAAACTGGGTTGGTGCACTCATTCTTGACAGGCTGGTTTTAGCAACAAGACAGAAGAGTAGAAAGAAGCCTAATTCACCCCAGCTCTTTTTAGTCATTGGCTGTTTAACAAAGTAAAAAAAAAAAGTTCAGTTTCAGTTTTGACTGCATGATTATTATGACTCAAGGTGAGGGTCATTTTCTACTTTTGGCAAGCATCAGTTTGTTACTTGATCTGCATCCTTCCTCCGTCCATTCACAAGGCTGTTCCACCGCTCTCTGTGACTTTGCCTACATCCACCTTGACTTTTTAAAGCAAGACTCATGAATCACGCTGACGTTAGGATCAATTGTGGAACAAGTGGCAATAAATTCTTTACTTCCACGAATTGAGCTCTGCGGGTTCTCCGTTTCTGCTCCGTTTCATTTGCTTGTCTGTGCGCGCTTTATCAAAATGCCTCAAAAGTCGCCATCACATTTCAAAGCAAGGGAAAGGTCACAGAGCATGATTAACTTCCCATATACTCACAATTGGTTTTGCTCAACGAATTAATAAGGTCACACTCTGGCTCCACTGTTTTTATTCGCTTTGGGACAATTTAACTTTTTGGTGACTTTTTTCACTCCATTTGCTAATTTGCTACCGTTCTCCAGCCTTGCTCATTTTTTTACTGAATATGTTTTTCACTTGGCCTCTTGCACGATTCCATTTATGAAGCCTTTATTGAAAAAATACAAAATGAAAATTAACCAAACAAGGTCATGTCCTGTTTTTTGGTAGAGCTAAAAGTTCTTCAAAAAGAAGCGTAAAAGTGAAGACAATGCCATGCAACCATTATATATTGTCTGCACTCTTCCCAACTGTTTTTAACCAGTTCACAACCCTTTAGCAACTACAATGCAGTATCCCTGTCTGGACAGTTGTCTCTCAAGTATATGAAATAGTGCCCAGTCATGAGCTCCAGAGATAATCTAGTTAAGGGGTAAATGCTCTATTGAGGCATACATTGTATTCATTTCACAATAGTATAAAAGATTATTATTATAAAATTGTTTTGTGCTTTGTCCATTACTGGTGCTTGCTTGCAAGCTAGAAAACAATGCCACATCAATATGCCACATCAAACACGAACAATATCAAAAATGTATTAGAAGACCCCTGATTCTTTGATCGATTCTTATGGAAATCCCCAGCTAAACTAGACATGTTACCTCCCAAAGTTTTCTGGTGTCTGATTCTGTTAAGGGCACGAAACCAAAAGTTGCCTGGAAGTTTTGGAGATGAAAGACGAACAAAGACAGATACTGTATAGATCAAAGTTGTTGTTCATCCCAATAGGAATTTCCTGAAGGCAGTGTCCATATAACTATGTAGTGTGAGGAGGGAAAAGGTCTTGTGGGAAGCAGAATAAAAGAATCCCTCATAAGACTTAACAAGACTTTCTGATGGGGCCAGAGGTCTGAACATTAATAATAAATGTGGTTTGAGACAGGAAAGAGAACAGACAATTGGTTCTGATAGACCTGCCTGTCTATAAGGAACAAGTAAGTAAGCAGCTTGGCTTGGTCAGCACTGCACGTTGTTACTTGACCAGTGACCAAGTTTCAACCCTTTTTTCTTTTTTTTCCTCCCCTGGACTTTTCTCTAGAGCAGCAGGAGATAAAACTACCATAAAGGCTCCTCTTAATCCTCTGGCCTCACCTCATAGGATAAGGCTGGTGCTTTTTACTGCTCGGCTGCTTGTTGTTTGAAGAAATGAGTGAGAGGTTCGATGTTGTTTGGGGGCTCTGGAGTTCAATGAAAGCCCCTGTGTAAGACTGGTCTGGGTTACAGCTGAAGGTCACCGCTGAAGCTTATAGTGCCCAGACACTCTCAGCTCTACACCCACTGATTTTTTGCCTCAGTGACATGGGAGCTAGTGAGACCGAAAATGATTGCAAATTTGCTCAATTCCCAAGTAAGCAAACTAATTCCTCAGCAAACAAACTGTATTAAAATAAATTGTTTTATGTATTACAAGCTTTAAAACTGACATCATATGGTATAAGTGTATAAATATATATATATATATATACATATGAAACAACGTTTGGGCATTTGCCATATATTTCAATGTAGCTAGTGTCCAGACCTGGACTAGTGATCTTCTAGCGGTGATTGATCCAACTTAGGGTTTATGAAACATCATATTTAGCAAACTGTTTAAAGCTGTACATTTAAAAAACAGTGATGATTGGTTGCCTAAATAGAGGTTAAATGTTATCATAATTTTGTCCATTGCTCCCATGTACAGGACTAGCTAAAGATACGGCTAATCATTAGGGGGCACGCCACAATCTATATAAGCCCTGAAGCATTTATTCCAGGTGCAGAACACGTGACCCATGACCCCAAGGCTCCGCCCATTAGTGATTATGCATTAAGTTGTTTGACACCTTGGACCTTTAAGGACAATCAGGCAACATAAAACAATGAATTTAAAACAGGAAATGTGGTCAATTTCACAGGGAAGGCATTCTGACTGTCTTAATGATGATGACCTCAGTTCAGAACCCTGTGAGGCATGAAGAATTAAATGAGACACATCACACTGGTGTCTGAGTATCTCTGTGCAAGCGACATAAATAGATTTTGTCTGGGCTCACATATTTCTCACTCTTTGCATTGTAATGTGTCAATGAGACTTTGCTAGAGGGACTTGGAAATTGGACTTCACTAGAATGTCTGATTGTATTTCACTGTTTATCTTATGACCGTAATATATTAATATGAATGTAATGTGTATATGCTGTACAATAATCGATCATTTTGCTACTCTTCAGTTATTGTTCTCATCAGTCTTTTTGGAATGCATACATATACATACAGGCTAACATACATGCAGGAGAAGTATTCCTTGGAAAAGTAAACCAAAAGTATACCAAAATACTTAAATTACATTAGTAGTAGTAAAAGTGTAAGCCCTAAAAATTAAAAAAAACAATCAATGTAAAGTATTTAAAATACTATTTGTGAAATGATCATGTACACATAACTGTATGATTGAGTTGTACTACTTAATAATTGTGTTAAAATACTCAATTACAGTATGTTTTTTTTTTTACTTTTAAAGTGACTTCAAATACATGATTACATTCCAGTTATGTGCATGTGGACATTTATGTGGCATAATAATTAATAGTAATAATTACATGTGTACCACTCAGACCCATTTAAAACCCAGTCCTGTCAGCCTTCACCAGCTCTCACCTTGCCTACTTCCAAAATACATTTCTTGGACAATCATCAAAAGTCTGAGTCAGACTGGGGTAGCTTTGGGGCCGGGAAAAGGGAAACTGATTTAGCACTGCACTCTCAAGACAATTCCACATACGATCTAATATAGACGGCCTGCCCCAGAAAGAGAGCAGTAGAGTGAGGTGAGAAGAGAAAAGAGTTGGAACACCCTTCAGGAGACCTCCATCAACTGCACCCATTGTTGCTCAAACTATTTCTCTTACCTAAATTGTCATATGCTTAGGCCATCCAATCTGGTAACTACTATTAAGTCAAACAGGTCAAAAATCTGTTTAGATCAACTCTACATCACTTATCCTGTATTTACTAATGACTTCTGTATTGGTGGCAAGCCCCAGCATCTGTTTCCTCTCCTCCTCGGCCGTGTTACCATAGAGACTGTTGGCATGTACTTTGTGTTCAGTGAGTGGGTTGTTACAGTGATTTCTTAGGCTTGTTGGAACACACAGGTCAATGAAATATATAAAATCGGGCTAAGCTGACATTGCAGACCGCATTGTTCAGTTTGCCTTAGATAAAATTCAATAAGATACAAACAAGTAATGAATAGATTGCTCTGGTTTTGACCTTGACCTGGGTCTTTTTACTACAGTATGTTGCAACCCTTCAAAGTGGTTTTAGTGGCATAACATGAAAAGTATTGATGTATTTTCTATCTTCTTAGGTGGCAGAGCAGGTCATCCAATAATCGGAAGAAAGTTCAATCCTGCCAGGTCTTTTTTTTTTTTTGTCGTTGGGCAAGACATTCACTTTGCTTGGATGTATGTTTGGTGTCGATTAGAGAAGTTATAGGCCAGCTGTGGCTACATAGGCTGTTTTGTATGACTGATTATTTAACTCGATTGTAAGAGGCTAGAGTGTCCACAGTAGCAAGGCACTATATATTAAGAATTTGATTCAAAATTATGATTATCTTCAGTTATACACTTTAACTTGCCCTTTCTTAATATATGTTGGATTTGTTCCAAACTGTACACAACTTGATCTATCTTCAGGTCACACCAAACCGACTCAGAATATTAAGCACATCTTTAGCATTTTACTTTTTTAAATTTTTTTTAACTGTAGTGATTTGCAGAAGCTATTAAAATTGTTATATTGCTTCTCCCGGAGGCATCAGGGCATAAAATATTTTGCATTCATAGTGCAGTTGTTATTAGCTTGCAAAATATATCTTCTGTGTACCCTTTTAACTGTTTTTTATTTATTTATTTACCGCTGTATCCTTTTAAGCAGAAATCTCTGTGTGCTTCCTATTTACTCTTACCCTTGCATATCAGCATAGCAATAAAACGAGCTGTGTTTTCTGTCGGATGAGGCAGGTGGGTAGGCACGGGAGATGAGCAAGCCATATTTGGGAAAATGTCATTTACAGAAAGAGAATGAGAATTGATGCGCTGCCTGTTGGCTGTGAGCATATGCCGCAGGTACACAACTGTGTACGTTAGCATTTGAGTCAGTGTGTCCCTGGATGACTTTGGTCTGAACAACTATCGGTGGTAAGCAGAAGCCCCATTAGCATACTTATCAAAAGGAATTGTATGTGTTTATGAACAACAGAATAATGCAATACAACACTTTAAAGAAGTTCAATGCACTTCTATTTGGTGCAATTTCATTAAATGCCATTTTCATCTTGAGCAATGTTCCTTTGCTTTTAATAGCTTTGAAAGGTTGCATTGTGTTTACCTATCAAACAATAATTCAGCACAGGAGGTTATGTTTTTGTTAGTAAGACATGTTTTTATGTAATTTGGAAAGTTTAGTATTGGTCATATGTAGCTAAATAGTTTTTGGTGTGGATCACAAAGGTAGATCATTGAAATCTTATGGGATATGGTGAATTTGTTCAATCAAAACTATGCTTCAGATGGACTATATTCTACCTCTATATTCCAGGTCTGCACTCTCCATATACATTGTGAAGTCAACTAGCGTACCGCATTTACCAGCCTCAGCTTGAGCCTGACTTTTAAGTGGAAAATGTGATGGATTGCATAATTATACATTGTACCAAACAGAAGCGTGGCCATGGTCACTTAATAACAATAGCAGGTGGCCAGAGAGTATAACAAATAAGGAAAGAGTGTCTTTTAGTAATTATACACAGAAACTGAATAGTGGCTGAGATTTAGGAGCCACAAGGTAGCCATCACATTGATTGTATACATTAATGAGGCATAGCATAGAGGAAGAGAACAGTTTGTCTATGAACGGGCCCGTGCATGTGCAGAGGTAAAGATTGGTAAGACTCTGCCAAGGCCACATGAGAGCCTGAGAGCATGAGAATATATCTATAGCATAATCTATAGTACACTTCTAGTAGTCTACAACAAGGTTATTATGTTATAATATATAATATATTATTACTACGCAACTATGGTGATCAAAATCTCCAGATTGAGCTAGATTAATTGGTCTAATTTTCTACATAATGGATTGTTTTTACAACCCTGATTCCAAAATGAGCACATGTTGAAAATATACAATATAAAATATACATAGTTGAAACAGTTTCAAAACCCATGCAATCATTGCCAGTACAGAATCAAGCTCTTTTTAGTCTGCATCAATGAACGCTATGAATACTACTGCAATATGAACAGTATATCTTTACACTCTTTACCTACTCATATTACGAGTAGTTTTGCGAGTTTTCAGTTTGATCATTTCTTTAAACTGTGGCTGCATATGTGTTGTATTACAAAATTGAATAGGCTGAATAATGAAGTATTGTATTAAACTATACTGTATTGTGTGTGCCTGTGGCCCTCTATTAGCATCCATAATGTGATAATAATATCCTCTTTCTCTTTTGTATTTGTGTGTCCAGGTTCACGGGCCCCAATCTACCCTCACCCATCATAAGCAGCAAGAACTGGCTCCGGCTACACTTTACTTCTGACGGCAACCACAAGATGAGGGGGTTCAGTGCTCAGTATCAAGGTAAAGTATTAAGGCTGTAAACAACATATTATCACAATAAAAGAGTTGAATGCAAAATAATGCCACAAATGTAATAATAATAATAATAATAATAATAATAATGCATTAGTTTTATACAGCGCTTTTCTCAAGACTCAAAGACTCTTTACCTTACTCATTATTCATTCACTCCATAGTCACACCCGGTGGTGGTAAGCTACTTGTGTAGCCACAGCTGCCCTGGGGCACACTGACATAAAATGGTATTTTATTTATAAATTGAAGGTTACAAGTT